>JALXFT010002866.1:0-41626 GCA_023376895.1 Aspiorhynchus laticeps | reverse complement strand
GAAAAAAGATTGGGATGATTTTGTAGGTGAATAAATCAGCATAGAAAATAAGCAAATTACAAATATAGATAGGCTAAATATAATAGAAAAATGATACAAATGAAATAAACAGTGCTTTATATTCTTCAGGTAAGTCTAGCAGTATTCAGGTACAGAAATTTAATAATCAAATGTAAAATAACACTGCAGTCTTCACTGTATAAATTAAATCTAATAAATCTGTAAAGCTACAAAAGTGATTTTTCTCAGTTTTGTTGTTTGATTAACATTCACGACACAGAAAGCCTCGGGGACATTAAACTGCTGTGAACCAATACTATCCATTTACTTTCTCAATAGTTTACCTTCACCTAAGCCATAAGCAACCGTGTTTACAAGGATACTTGCAGAGACATGCATTCTGACAGTTTCGCGCGTATGTGTCATTTCAGACACAAATAGACGCGGAGATGAATGGAATTCAGTGTTCACATCACGTGCATCTGCGTGGCTCTCACTGTGTACAGTGCAGACAGCCATTCGTGCAGCCGAGGCACAGAAGGGCAACACATACAATGTTAATGTTATGTACAATGTTACAATGTAATGTAATTTGTTCCACGGTGTTTAACTGTGCAGGGTTTCTGATTAATTTGTAAAAAAAAAATAAAAACAATTGTAATAGTAATAATAGCTAATAAAAAAGAAACATGAGTAAGTCATGTTATTATCATTCTTTTTATTTTTATTAATTATTTATTTATTATGTATGTACCTATGTGTATGTTAACACTATCGGGTAGGTCTGGTGTATAGGGGATATTTCCAACACGATAGAGCATTAACTTTTAGCGACACTCCTCGGATATTTGAATTCTGAACAACCTCCATACATACCTAAAGCAACGTAATACAAACTAGGGCTGCACGATTAATCGAAATTAAATCGCAAAGGCGATAAATCGCGATTAGGCAAAAGCTACGATTGTCATGCGTATCTTGTCAGTGAAGCACAGTTCTGTGATCAGCAGTAAATCTCCATCCGAAGACCAGAGAAACTCCAAATACACCCCGCAGAAGAAACCCAGGAGATCCTATAGCGCTAGCTGAATAAGCAGAAGATTTACCTGCTTTCATTGATTCAACGTGACTATAAACACATGACTACGACAATATATGGTTTATTGGAGTTATTCTTATTATAATTTTCATTATAATAAAGTATATAATAATGCAATGCCTATCACTGCTTAGAATACTATGAAATATGTTGTGTGCCTTATTCTGTGTAAGAAGCCACATCATCTCACAGAAGGATTTATTTCAAACACTCGACTGACGTCATGAAGTGAGTTTGGAGTAAAAACATGTTATTAAATGTGGTGTTTTCACGTGCTTTCAGATGGAGCAGCATTTACTACACAGAGCCGTAGTTCACTGAGAAGCTACGCAAACAACTTTCATTATCGCTCCAAACTCCATTTAGCTTCAGTTTCTGAGGACAGACGGTTCCCTTCAGACACACATTCACAATGAAACAGTTTTATTGTTACCACTAAAACAAAAAGTGGTAACAATACCAGTTGTTTTGGAGTTTTAGTCTGCAGAACATTTAAAAAAAATCACCCAAAAATCAAACAGTTCCCCCTCACATATTATCACATCCATCAAAAACATAGGCTGGCTGTCGGTTGGAATATCACAACTAAAAATATCGACACAAAGTTCATAGCACACTTATGGGCATCAATCACTTCATTGAATACTTGCCGGCTAAGAAACAAACAATTATTATCTTATGATCCATCTGTGTTCAAATCCACTTCATTTAAATATCATGACATTGATGTCTGTCAAAAAAATAAAGTGCACAATACACAGTATTGCCAACCCTCAGACAACATACAGAATTACCAAATTTTGCCATAAGTTAAATATATTAAGTTTCTACAGTATATAAATACTTCTTAAGAAACCCACTCTTAACCCAACTCTTTTAGGGAACTATAGACCGGTTTCCCTTCTACCTTTCATTGCAAAAACACTTGAACAAGTTGTGTTCAACCAAGTCTCTGCCTTTCTAACACAGAACAACCTCCTTGACAGCAACCAGTCTGGCTTCAGAAGTGGACATTCGACCGAAACTGCCTTACTCTCAGTTGTTGAAGCCCTAAGACTTGCTAGAGCGGCTTCCAAGTTTTCATTACTTATTTTGCTGGATCTGTCCGCTGCTTTTGATACGGTCAACCACCAGATCCTCCTGTCTACCCTATTGAAAAAGGGCATCTCAGAAACCGCACTCCAGTGGTTTGAGTCTTACCTCTCAGATAGGTCCTTCAAGGTATCTTGGAGAGGTGAGGTATCCAAGTTGCAACATCTAGCTACTGGGGTGCCTCAGGGCTCAGTTCTTGGCCCACTTCTCTTCTCTGTCTACATGGCATCATTAGGTTCTGTCATTCAGAAACATGGCTTTTCATATCACTGCTATGCAGATGACACTCAACTCTACCTCTCATTCCATCCTGATGATCTGATGATAGCTGCTCGCATCTCAGCATGTCTAACAGACATGTCTTGCTGGATGAAGGACCATCACCTTCAACTCAACCTAGCTAAGACAGAACTACTTGCTACTTGTTGTTTCAGCAAACCCATCACTTCATCACAATTTCACCTTCCAGTTAGGCTCATCTACCATAACTTCTTCAAAAACTGCCAGAAACCTTGGAGTTGTGATTGATGATAAGCTGAATTTCTCAGACCACATTGCTAAAACTGCCCGGTCCGGCAGATTTGCTTTATACAATATTAGAAAGATCAGGCCCTTTCTTTCGGAACATGCAACACAACTCCTTGTTCAAGGTCTTGTTCTGTCCAGACTTGACTATTGCAATGCTCTCTTGGCAGGTCTTCCAGCCAATTCCATCAAACCTCTACAATTAATCCAAAATGCCGCTGCAAGGTTAATCTTTAATGAGCCGAAAAGAACGCACGTCACACCTCTGTTCATCAATTTGCACTGGCTACCAATAGCTGCTCGCATTAAATTCAAGGCATTAATGTTTGACTACAAAACCACCTCTGGCTCTGCACCTCTTTACCTAAATTCAATACTTCAGACCTATGTGCCCTCTAGAAGCTTACGTTCTGCAAGTGAACAACGCATTATTGTGCCATCCCAAAGAGGCACAAAATCACTTTCACAGACTTTTTCATTAACTGTTCCCTCCTGGTGGAATGACCTGCCCAACTCAATCTGAGCAGCTGAATCCTCAGCCATCTTCAAGAAACGGCTAAAAACACATCTCTTCCATCTGTATTTGACCCTCTAACTCTAGCACTCTCTATTCTAATTCTATTTTATCTATCTGTCTTCTTTTTATTTAAAAAAACACACACTTGACCCTCTACCAACTGCATATTTATTCTGTAACTGCTAGCTTTTCTTGAAAAACTAACACTAGCTGTCTTTTTTCTATTCTATCTACTTGTTTCTTAAAAAAAAAAAAAGATTTCTTGTTTCCATATTCTATCTACTTGTTTTCTTTATAAAAAAAAAACATACATATGTATACATATACATATATATATATATATATATATATATATATATACGTATATATATTAAAAATAAAAAATACCTTGCTACGTGTACTGCGTTAGGCTAACCAAGACTTGTCAGAGCACTTGCATGTTGTTGCTCTTTTGTTGGTTTTGATTGCTTCTATTGCCCTCATTTGTAAGTCGCTTTGGACAAAAGCGTCTGCTAAATGACTAAAATAAATAAATAAATAAATAAATAAATATAAGTGATCGACCGATATTGATTTTTTAGAACCGATACCGATAATTTATTTGTTTATGTGCCCGATAACCGATATGCAGAACTGATATTTATTTACTGTTATACTTGTGTTTTTGACACAATGATTACAACACCACTGAACTGAACAAACCATTTTATTTATAACAATCACTCCCTCCTTGCATAGAAAACAAAACAAATCTTATTTATACACCAATAAATAGAGGGGTCTGAGAGTACAAAAAATAAAAAAGTGCACTGTTACTAAACGGTTTTTGTTTAAAAATAAAATCTTCGATGAGGTAAAAAAAAACAAACATGTAAAATAAATAAAGCACATAAAAGTAATTCTCACCAATTAAAAAATAAATAAAACTTGTGGCGGCAGGTGACGTCACGTTAATTTGCATATTCATGACGTCATTGTGTCAAGTTTGCGTTCAGACGAGTTTTGGCACTTAAGATCTGTTCTAAATGTCACATACTGAAATTAATACAACAATGCCAATAAAGCTGTTCACATTATACTTTCTGTTGTCATACATAAAACAAGTATAAATAGTAAACAGGAACCATTAATTTTACATGTTAACCAGGAATCACTCTCACTATACTCCTTAAATCCTGATTTATAATCGCAACATCGTCTGATAAAATCAATATACATCTAACTTACACTAAAAAGCGACTATATGCGGTGGTTTTGGCTGTATTACTGTCTTGTCTCATTCAGTGCACTGTCTGTGTCTGAGTAACAACCTATGCGCATATTAACAGACGAATTATGTTCATATTTAAAAGTCCAAACAGTCAGTAAGCGACAGGTGCTTGGAAACGCTGTTTTGTAAATGATTTACTGATGATTTTGCTGCGTTACGGCCAAATGAATGCGCTGCTTCACTGCTGCTCACTGCACAGAATAGATGCAGAGAGAGGCGACACTGCGCCGGGAGAGACAGATCTCGCACTTGCGGGGCAGTAACGTTACTGGAGACAAATTCCAATTGAACGATAGCTAAGGTTTTTTTAAAAAAAGTCGCTAGGTTTGTCAGTATGTACCTGTTGTGGGAAAAAAGCTGCCAAAAGGGTCTGAAAGTTGCTAAATACTGAAAGTCGCGCTCTTGTGTGTGAGAGGCGGGAGCTGATGGCAGCGGGCGGTGGATATTGTTGCAGCCCGCCACAAATAAAGAGAGAGAGCTCGTCTGTGGGAGTGTCTACAGTTCTTGAGCACACAGAACGAGCAGTGCGAAACGCGTCGGGCGCGGGGAGATTTTCAACTAGTTAATCGATCGCGGATGGTTTCATTATCTCGGGCGGATAAAAAAAAAAAAAAAAAGTGTAAGATAATAATGGTAATAAAAACAAAAATGTGTCACCAGATATACTTGGGCGGCCATTAATATACCTTGGCGGCCCGCCCAGGTAAAGTCTATGTGTGGGAAACACTGGAGTTGTGTTTACTAGGATGTTTATTAGGGAACTGATGGTTATATAGTAAATGTTTATATAATTACGGTGTTTTAATCGTGAATATTTTTAAAAGTTACATGCGGTGGCCGTGCTGTAGCATTTCCTGAGCATCAACCCACTGAGTGAACAGCAATATGAAGCGGCTTCACGAGACTAATGATGAGCAAATATACAACAGAGAGAGAATTTAATTCAGCGCTTTTACTTCCAACTTGCGCTCATTCATGGCTGTATTATTTAATTCATGCAAAGTTACGTCTTTATTGGGACAGGACTTGACGGATTATCTTACGTGACTCATCTATTTCTTAGAGCCAAGCTGCATAAACTACATATTAAGCATATGTATCACATCTAATTTGTGCATTAATGGCTGTTATGTTAAATACAATTTACTAATTACAGCAAAGCAAGTAATACTTTACCTGTGCACGCCGTTGTCTCGTCTCCCCTCAGATGCGCTGTAATGGCGATCATGCGTGCAATTCTTAAAACACCCACAAGATGGCGGCGTTTATCGGAAAATCCGATATTACAAAACCGATATCCGATTATGGTAAAATGCTTAAATATCGGGAAAAATATTGGTAAATCGATATCGGTCGATCTCTAATAAATATATTGTAGAAACTTAACTTCCTGTAAAGCTGCTTTGCAACAATTGTATCGTAAAAGGCGCTATACAAATAAACTTGAATTGAACAGTAATATTTACAAGAAACGGAGGTATTACGTATTTCCTGGAAAACACAAACTACAGGATGTTTGACCTCATCACTGTCCGAGCAGAAGAAGAAAATAGCTGCCTTCAACATGCTGTCTGTCAGAGACCGTAACATCCATAATACACAACGCAAGTGAGTATAAATCTGTTCTTCACTCGCTGAAATTAAATTGAATGATCAGGGAACTGAGTGAAAAACTTCACACTCCATGCTAAAGATGATAAACATCAATCCAATTGAAAAGGTTTGCCAGATTAGTGAACATCATTAAACATTTGTTGGTTACAAAAACAGGACGTTGTATGATATTTGATGGCAGGGCTCTAGACTAACTTTCTGCACTGGTTGCACTGGTGCGCCTAACTTTTTTTCTTAGGTGCACCAGCACAAAAGTTAGGTGCACCCAAATTTTCATATAGGCAATATTGACTTGTAAATGATTAACCAACAATCTGGTCAACATAAAGTTCTTTATTTGAAGCACAATTCTACAAGAAAAGGTAACTTACTGAAAAAGTGTTGGTGCTTAAAGTGCTTCACTGAACTGCATGTATTGTATTACATGCAAGGGCGTAGTTTTGGTTTGAACATTGGGGGGGGGGGGGTGAAGTGGACCACGGGTCATGCTCCCTCTTAAGGTTTATTTATTTGTTTGTTTGCTTAAATGTTTATTTATGTAAAATGGTCTTTTGTGCTATCCACCACACATGCAGAGTTGGTTGATTGCGTAACTGCAATAAAGTAATAGGCTAGTTAACAATTACTTGTTTACATGGGATATAATGTATTATATATTATTTAGACACTTAGGCTATAGTTTGACAATGTTCTAATTCAACACGCCATGGGAAGTCAATCTAACTTAACATTTTCTTATATTGATATCATTTATTTCTTACTCATTAACAGTTCATCAGGCTCTTAATGATGTAATCTATGCCATCATTGGAATATCTGGAGGTTTTTCCATCACTCATCATTAGAACCCATTGGCTCTGGATTCTGACTTGTACTTCTTATGAAAAAGTACCATAGTTCTTAACTGTAGCATTTGTTATAATAAGGCTAGCCTATTAATCATTACCAGGCCAATAATGACTTTTTTATTAATCTATATTGCATTTGGTTATGAGAAACAACAGCCTTTAGAAACAATAGCTACAACATGCCACAGTTGTAATATAAATATTTAGATTAAAAATCTATTCCCTTAACAGATTATCTATTATAAATTCTACAAGTTAGACAAAATTTACCACAATAAATAAGCCTACAGTAAAACGTGATAAATTATAGTAAAGGTGGTCATGAGTGGTTTAAAAACATTTTAATAGCCTATTATGCTAGTGCTGGTGAAATATTTCTCCTCTTTTCATCAGTCTTTTTAGTTTGTGCCTTTTTTTTAATAATGTTCGACTTTCTCCATAGCATTTTAAAGTGGCAGTTTCTCAATATAATTCAAATATATCGCATATTTTACCATCAGCTTCGCGATAGGAATGGCTCGTGCAAATCTTCACTTCTCGAGCGGCTGGTGAACGCGCACAGAGTATAGGGTGATTCGCGCGCCGCTCGTGCACAATTAAAAGAACTGCGCTTCAGTCATGTTGTGCTGATAAGCGCTCCGTTCGGTTCGTACGTGAGGTTAGCGCTTATAAAAGCGCCGAAGGCGCGATTCAAATAATTAATAAATAGCCTGATTCTAGTTATGATTTTCGGACGGATCAGGCCTTAACTTAACATTCTTAACGAAAAAGTTGTCAATTGTTCTTTTCATCATCTCTCATCATCCCGCGGCTACATCCACTCTGTTTATCTGACGGGCCTACGCTACTCACCTCTGTCTGTCTGACTGTAGCACACACATTTTCAAACGTACACACACACACAGGAATATCTGGACCACGGCCAATCAGAGGGGGGGTCCGCCCTTCACTATCTCTGATTGGTTTAGACCACGATATGGGCCTAATGTGTGTGTCTGTTGTTGAACCACAGGGAGATTTTCAGAGTCGTAGAGACTTTTTTTTTTCCTCGAACGGCTGGTCGCACCGGTGCGACCTCAGATTTTTTTAGTCGCACCATTGAGAAATTAGGTCGCACGTGCGACCAAATTAGGTCGCACTCTAGAGCCCTGGATGGACTTTTTTAATGCACAAAGCATCACAGTTTGATAAAATGTTGTTTAATTTTCCAATAACTATGATACATTTTTACATGATTTGTTACATTCACTGCTCCTTAACAGATCTGGACTTTAAATAAAGAGTCAGTGTAGAACATGAGCAGTCTGGCACTAGGGCTGCAACAAACGATTAGTTTGATAATCGATTAATTTGAACGATTATTAGAACGATTAATCATCTATTATTTCACTGATTATTCAGTAGACATTGACTGATTATTCAGCTTTTGCAATTAGTTACAATGTTGAGTTATGCATATTCTTACAAATATATAATGGTAATCACTTTAGCTTTTGAAAGTCATATCATGTAATTACAATTATTAAATTAAATTCATGCAAATATATATATTTGGCACACAAAATAGACGACCGACAGAGAAACTCTCTCATTCACCATGTAATTAGCTATATGAAAAAGTAACTGAATGACATATCATTCTGCCTAACATCTTTTGTAAGTCATATGGATAAGACACAAAATAAAGGTAAGTGATAAGAGGTTTTATTTTTGGATAAACTATTTTATTCAAAAAATAATCTCTCTTAAAATACCTTATAGGGTTATGATAATCAAAACAGTCCTGAGCTAGATCAAGCTTTGATCTTTGCAAACTAAACTATCACTTTAATGAAATAATATTTTTTGTGTCTTCTTCTCTTGGCTGAATTACAGTCTTGCGCTACAGCGCCACACTGGTCAAACCGCAGTACTGCAGGCTCTTGCATTAGGTCATATGCGATCAAACGACTACTCGACAACAAAAATATTTGTCAACAATTTTTTATTGTCGACGTTGTCAATAATGACGACTAATCATTGCAGCCCTATCTGGCACTGGTCACTCTAAAGAGGTGCAGGGCTCGCAAAATGTCAAAATCCCTGGTAGCCCTTCGGGCAGGTACTCTTCAGATTTTGGTAGCCCGAAAATTAGTTTAACTAGCCCAAATAATAAAAAAAAAAAAAATGTCAATCCAAAACATTTTCAATACACAAATATCAAGGAAAGAGTTTTATTTTACTATATAGGCAATGTTCCCTAAAAAAAATTTTTTTCTTGCTGAGCAAAACTTCTCTATTGGGCGGACATTTTGCGAAAAAAACATTCTTTATACCAGACTTGTACAGCGCACACACAAAAAAGTGTGAAACCTTTAACTTTAATGTGCTATTTATATTTGATTTGACCCTTGATGTAACTAAATGAAGTACATTTTAGGTTACCTGAGAAAACAATTTTACAGTATATAAACACACTGCCGTTCAAAAGTTTGGGATCAGTTCGGTTTTTTTAAAGAAGTGTCTTATGCTCATCAAGGCTGTATCTATTGGATTTAAAAAAAAATGAATTTTATTCCACAAAATAATATTGTGAAATATTATTGCAATTTAAAATAAATGTTTTCTATTTTAATATACTTTAAAATATAATTAATTCCTGTGAAGCAAAGCTGTATTTTCAGTATCAATACTCCAGTCTTCAGTGTCACATGATCTTCAGAAATCATAATAATATGCTGATTTATAATCAATGTTGGAAACAGTTGTACTGCTTAATATGTGTTGGGACCTGTGATATAAAAAAAAATAATTCAAAAAAGTTAAAAAGAACAGTGTTTATTCAAAATAGAGATTTTGTTACAATATACACTATTCAAAAGTTTGGGGTCAGATTTTTTTTTTCTTTCTTTTTAAAGATACTTTATTCAGCAAGGATGTTACATGGATACAATTTACAGTAAAGACTTATATTGTTAGAAAAGATTTCTATTTTGAATAAATGCTGTTCTTTTTAACTTTTTATTAATCAAAGAAAAATGTAACCGGTTCCAAAAAATATTAAGCAGCACAACAGTTTCACTGTAAATCAGCATATTAGATCAGCAACACTGATAATAATTCAGCATTTCAGAATGATTTCTGAAGGATCATGTGACTCTGAAGACCGTAATGATGCTGAAACTACATCTTTGCTTCATAGGAATAAATGATATTTTAAAGTATAGGTATTCAAATAGGAAACCAATATTAGAAATTGCAATAATATTTCACAATATCACTGTTTTTTCTGTATTTTTGAAATAAATACAGCCTTGATGAGCGAGAGACTCCATTAAAAAACAAGGTCAATAATTTATTAGGTTTATAATATAGGCCTAACATAATATAATATAAAAACAAACTATTTAAATTGATAGAATAGAATAGAGTAGAATAGAAAACAATCTTTAGCCGTCTAAACATCCCTATGAAGCAGTTTGCGCAATACAACTGTGTGTGACTGTAGCTAAATGTCTCTGAGTTTTGTTACCATTCTGTGCCCATCCTCCGCTGTTTCTAGCCCTTAATCAAGACACTCTTCTTTAATACATGAGGACGTTTATTTCACATGTCATGTCATTTGCGCTGGTTCTCATGTTGAGCGCACCGCAACAATTGAAGTATTCGGTTTCTACAGCGACTCGTTTGGCGCACATCATTCTCTTTCTATGAAACCTGTAAACCGCATTCAGCGGTTCTAACTCTATAGCGGCATCAACTCTATAGCGGTTTACCTGAGTATTGCGATTCTTTCTCTTTTACTGGCATTCAATCAAATGGCTTTCCCAACAATTTTTTGCGTGCGAGCGGCACATTATTTCTTCTGCGCGGCTGCGGTTGTAGAAGTGTGCGGCCGCGCGCACGCAGCTTAGAGGGAACATTGCGTGGGAGCCCTGTATTTAAGGTAGCCCGTTGGGCAGAGCGGTGATACATTTCAATTTTTTTTTTGCATCTATATCACCTTTTAAGTTGCATTAACCGAAGCAGAAAACTGAATGAACAAAAGTAAACTGAAGTGCTTTGCTAGTGGGGTTAGCTAGCTTTACTAGTTAACCAAGTGCATCCTGTGAGAGATTAAATGGATACACACACACTAGAGGTCAACCGATGTATTGGTTTTGCCGATTAATCGGCACCGATAGTTGATCGCTGGAACTATCGGCAAAAATACATGCCGACAGTTTTCCAGGTTGCATTCACTGCTGGAGCAGTTTAGAAGGTATCGCTGTCATTACAGAGCGGCTCTAGAGGTGGAAATCACTGACAGCACGTATAGAGCGGGAGAATTCAGATCTGGATTTAAATGCAGCCGACAGAAAATCCTGCCGCACCACAGAGCATCATTCACATGGTTTTACAGTTTTCAGTTTTATAGATCACACTCTCTTTCCGTTTGCTCTATTTTTTTTAAACGTCGATCTTCAAACTCATCTATGCCACTTTGTTCATTCTTGAAGTAAACGTTTGCCCGTTTGGTGATTAAATTAACCGTTTTAACTGCAGCTTGAATTGAAAGCGACACATCCGGTGTGTGATACCCGAGTTCTCCCAGATGCAGCGCTGCACTTTTGCCCAGCGTGTGACTAACATATTTAGTTATTTTGATTATATAATCAAGTGTTCTAAACAAAAGCAAATAATGTGTGAGACTATACATATAATATCTGTATGTAATTTTAATGATATGGCAGACACTGGTTAATAAAATGGGATTAAATACATAAAGGATAGTGTTCATTTTTGCAGGTTTGCATCACATTCTGAGTTTGCATTTGACTTTTTATTCATTTTGAGGAACACAATCTGTTTTTGTGCAGGTGATGAATAAATACGTTGATATTTAGTCTAGAACTACAGTAAGATCATGTTCACACACAACGCTCTGCACTTACTCCTGATTTCTCTCAACATGAGGAGAGCTGTCAGTCAATACATGGAAAAACAAAGTAACAGGTGTTACTTATTTAAACAAGTAACTCGGATATTTGCTTGTAAAATAAAAAGTAATGTGTCACCTTACTAGTTACTGAGTGATCGGATAACGTAACTCTCATTCCTTGTAATGCGTTACCCCCAACACTGCATGTAACTTACAGTGTGGATGCAATCTTTCCTTATTATTGTGCTATAACATGGGCAACTAGACAAAGAATTGACAACATTATATCACAGTAGTTTTATCATTATAATGTCATGCATGACAGCTCGGCGCTGTACACCTTGTTCTTAACTACATATACACACATCTACTGTTAAGTGCTTCTGGATATCACTGCATGTTTTCAAAGTTGTGACAAGCGATTTTAATGAAAACATACAATGAAAAAAATAACACTGCTAGATTATTAATAACATCAATACATTTAAAAAAATTAAAAATACTATATAATTGTTTGAAATAATCAAATAAATATCAAATAGCATTTGCAGGTAATGAATTTGAGTGAATGAATGTTGAAGCGTGGTTAATTAACTCAACCAACCACATCCTATATGAGATCAATTATATATATAACAAACATAGTAACTAACATCTACCCAAATGGACACCAATACACAAATGAACTGTACTGCTCTAGTAAGAATGTGTACTTGAGCTGTGAATTCACTCTTCCAGTGACAACACATTGACACTCGGGCAACTAAATTCAAAGAATTTACATCATTCTATCAAAATAATGTTCTCATTGCAATTGCATGTATATGGCACATTGGCACAGCACATCTTGCAATTAACTGTATTTTCATTATTAAACTGCTATGCTGACTTTTGTTCTACCCACTTAAATGATAGAAGTTCTTGTGTTGTCCAATCTAATCTATCCCGAATAGTGAGGTCAATATATAAATGTAATGCAGGATCTACAGTGTTTCCCACAGACTTCCACTCTATGTGTGGCAGGGCTTCCCCCGTGGGATATACAGTATATACTGGTTCACATTTACAGCTCTGCGTGTTTGCTGCGGAAAACCATCAGTCGATTTTGGAGTTGGTCTGAAAGAAAATGCAAATTCATTCTTTGCCACTAGGTGCCGCTTTTAGAGCGTTAAAAATAGCTGTTTCCCAGGGCTTGACGCTTACCTTTTTCCCAAGGAGCACATGTGCTCCTAAGTTGAAAAATTTAGGAGCGCATTAAAAAAAAATGTAGGGGTGCAATGCAAATTTTTCAAATGAGGCGTTTTAGCTTAATAAGGGGATATAAAGAGACATTTACAAGCACAATTATTTAATTTATCTGAATACAGAAAGTACACAAGGTTTTTAAATAAATTTTGCTTCAGACACTATTTAATAGGCTAATTATGTAATTAGTTATAGTCCTATTAAACTGTATGTACATTAGGTATGTGACAGTATCAAATTTTCACAATAGTCATTGAGGCTTTTGTCACGGTATATGTTTTTTTTTTTTTTAAATCACAATATATAAATTTCTAAGTGAAAGAGTGTTGTTCTCCTAACAGGTTAAATAACTTTATAAAAGATAATTTACTAAAATACTTTATTAAAAAATACACAAAAATATGAAGTAAACAAGTGTTTCAAGATTAGAGTGCAAAAGATTGTTCAAATGAACGAAAGAACAATAGGTAACACTTCACAATAAGGTCCCATTTGTTAACATTACTTAAAGCAGGTTAACATTAACTAACAATGTGTAATAGCTAATTGTTGCAGTAGTTAATATTCTTTGTTAATGTTGATTAATAAAAAATACAACTATGTTAGTTAATGTTAGCACCATTGAATAATAGTAGCAGACACAATTTTTGATTTTATAATGTTAAAAGTTGAAATTAAGATGAACATGATTAATAAATGCAGTCATTGTTTTTTCATGTTAACTAATGGAACCTGTTAAGTGTTACTGAACAATAATAACCAATCAGTCAATATATAGATAGACCCACTGTTATCTATTATAGATCAATGGATAGGCCATGTTTTAGGTTAGAAAAAAATGTTTGAAAATAAATAGCTCATTAAGTCTTTAAGTAATAATTTTTTGATGCTATTGTGAAGACTAAAGCGAATATAAATATCTAGATGACTGTGAAACAGTATTTACAGTTTTAGGAAAGTAGCGCAGCTGCTGTGTTTACAGGGTTACCGGGGTAACGGCAGCATCAGCACCCTCTAGTGGCGAATGTACGTCATTCAGCGCGTCTCCTTCACTCGCTCCGCCTTTCTTCTCATCTGTGCTAATTTAAAATAAACCGTTGCCTTTTTAAAGTTCAGTAATCATATGAGGCTGTATCGCTATTTTTCCATAAATAAACTGAATAAATTAATACGTTTGTTATAGGCTACTGTATAAGTTAGGCTGTTTTGTATTTTGTATTGTATTCGCACTCATGCTCCTAAATACATTTTCCAGTTCGCACACATCTATTTTTAGTCGCAAATGCGAGTGAAATGCTCGCACTGTCGAGCCCTGTTTCCCCGGTAACGCTGTACACAAAGCAGCACTGCGCTCACAAACACTGCTTTATCAGACATTACACGTGAGATGAGATGAAAATGAAATAGAACATTTCCTGAAGACAGTCGGTTTCCTTCAGAGATACACTAATATAAAAACACTAACGTTTTGATTTTGAAACGTGCAGTGATCATGTTTATTCAACAAAGTCAAAGCCTTTTGAATAATTGTAAGTAATTGTACTGACCACTATCTTGTATTAATTAAATTATTAAAAAAATCTAAACGACGATGGGGGGCGGTGACACGGTGGGCAAGCGACGTAACCAGTGTTGCTGCTTAACACCGGTATCACCGAAAACACCGACTAAGGCCGTGTTCACACTTGGCGTCTTTTTTGACTAGAAAAAGTTGACGAGCGCTTTTTTAGTAAAATAAAAAGCTGGCAGCTTTTTGGTTACAGATAGCAGCTGAGGGCGTCTTTTGTTGCTATAACAACAGCTGCAACGGTAGCCTAGTGCTGTGTGCTGCAGAAATGTCAGCTTTTGAAGTTAACGGGGAGGGTATGCCGGTTCACAACGACGTTTGTGGGAGCGCGACATTATACGGGGAAGGAAACTGTATGGTGCTTCCAACAATTTAGTCCAGGAGCTCCGGCTGGATGATGCACGGTTTCATACAACTCCTTGTGCTCCGAAACTAGTACGATCTGTGGCTATCTTCTCATTTTTCTTGTTGTTTTTGTTGTTATGGAAATGACTCGCCACTCGCTTGTCATTGGTCAGCTGTCAAAAAGGCGCTTGACGTAAGGCGTTTTTTTCAGAAAAGTTAAACTTTTTTCAACTTGAAAAGACGCTCTGAGCTGCAGAAAAAGACGCCGGCGGTGGCGTTTTAAAAAGCGCTCAGGACTTTTTTGAAAACACGGTTTACTCCATAGAATTATAATGTAAAACAGATGCCGGCAGCTTCAAAAAAGACGGCAAGTGTGAACATAGCCTAAAGCTGCATTCACACTAACAGAGACTTTTGTCACTGCATGTCGCCAGGGGCTGGCGATGAGGTCGCTAGTGGGCGTTTCTCACTACTGGTTGCCTAGACAGCGAATCAGGTTTCTTGCCGCTAAATACAAACATTTTGGAGGCAAAAGACTAAATATGATATGAATATAAATTAAATACGGTCATACAAACAAAAATGAATGAGAAACAGAGCCTACTTTTTTTCCATTGAGTATGTTTATCTACCGCTGAGAGGAGAACGATCACGTGAGCTCAACCGTCTTCTTTCCTATTGGCTGTCGCTCCCGAAAGTCGCTCTTCATTTGCATAAAGTTGAAGGATTCTGAACTTTGTCTCGTCGCTGGACACGCCCCATCCGGTCGCCATCGGTCACCATCGCTCGCTGTCGCTCTTGTCGCCGGAAATCGCCAGCTCTCCATTGAAATGAATGGGATCGTGTCGCTGAGTGTCGCTTGTAGTGTGAACGGGGCTTATCACAGCAAGCATATTTGTCAGATGACTAGGACTTCACACTGCAGGTCTTAATGGTCAGATCGGATTTTTTGCTGAAAAAATTGTCATTTAAATGCGACTGCCATCAGTCTCATGTGTGAACCGTATCCGGCACTGAAGTGACCCGCATGCGCAGAAGAAGACGTGACGTCAGACGGAAATATAAATGGATGCTGCTCGTGCTAGCGTGTGTTTAGCAATTTTTAAGTTAGTGCAATCGGAGCCTAAATAACGAAGTGATAGTATTGTCTATATATTGTCTGTCATTGTGATTTTAATCTTCCCGCCTCCTCCAGCGCAGAATTGTGACGTATGTCGCATTTCAATGACGTAAAAATCGCATGAAATGCGACATGGCCGTTCAGACTGAAGTTGCATTGCAAAACATCGGATATGTATCTGATTTAGGACAACATATGAAAGTGGCCTGGGCCTGATTTGAAAAATCTGATTTGTGCTGTTCAGACTGTCATAAGAAAATCAGATATGGGTCACATTTGGGCAAAAAAGTCGGATTTGGGCCACTTTAGCCTGCAGTGTGAACTAAGTCTAGTGCCCAAATGACAATGTCGGTCTTCAGAAAATCAGTAAAACTACTGGGTAAAACAGTAAAACACCTTATACTAACATTATTAATATCCATAAGCAAAGCTTTCACTATTGGATACGGTACAGCCATCCATCAATCCTCAATACAGAAAAGTGAGAAGGGTTCCATTCCCAATAAAAACTCCCATTAATAATGGTAATGAGCTATAAAAGCTTTTAAATAAATAATGACATCCCACAGCAGCAGAGTACTTGTGATGTCAGGATAGCTTTACCAAATTGTTGATGAGGTTGTAAACTACAGAAATGAGGGTTTCATGGAATAAAACCTGAAAGCACTGAAAGGTTATTCAACATAATGGTGCTTATTTACATCAAAATGACTGATTGAACCCACATTTTCCCTATACTGAATAAATCCATTCACATGTGTCCAAACAAACTGAATAGTCTGCCACGGTTCTCATGTTCTTAATAGCATTTAGGCACTTGATCCTAAATTAACCTCATCTATGGCCTTTGATTCTGTCTGTAAATCTCAGCCAGAGACTGACATTGTACAACACCGTGTCAAACTCTAACACCTGCCCAGTGTTGATATCACAACACAAGCAGCTTTCACTCAGAAGACTGACCGTTTCAACTCAAACAGAATTAAGGCCAAAAAAGCAACCAGGATACACTGCATGGAAAACAGTATCCCATGCATTACTCTCTAACTCACCTTCTATCTTCAGCGTGCGGAGTGCACTGAGAGGAATATCAGCTTTAAAAAAATATCATATTTTACTACACCTGTTAACCAAATCTCAATGACAAATGTAATTTAATTAATACAACGAATCTGTAATGCAGACGCGAAATTTAAAAATAAAAATAAAAAAAAAGTATGAAAATAAGCCAACACATTACATTAATGTGGGAGATGGACATACTGTATTAATAGTCATTTTTCAGTTGTCATAGGCACACTATAAAGTTTCAGGAGTGATAACTGCATTTAAAAACAGGAATGAATCCACAAACATTACAGTTTCATGAGTGCATGAAACAGAACTCACTCTCCAAATTCGGATGACTAACACCGCTGTAACCATAGCATTTTTCTTTATCGAAATAATATTACCGTGACCAAAGACTAACTAAACCACCATCAACAGAGCGTTCATGTTTTGTTTATGTTTGGAAGGTTGCTTTGAGAACGCACTCTTGATTAAACAACAGAGCGGTTGTCATTTAGGTTCGGCTCATAAAGCGATCCATTTTATGAGTTAATAAAGTAGGCAGGTGCAGGTTGTGATATTTTTGTATGTGGCTTATTTCAAAGATATTGTGTTTGGATTTATTTTAGGCTTTT
Source organism: Aspiorhynchus laticeps (assembly GCA_023376895.1). Classification (NCBI taxonomy): domain Eukaryota; kingdom Metazoa; phylum Chordata; class Actinopteri; order Cypriniformes; family Cyprinidae; genus Aspiorhynchus; species Aspiorhynchus laticeps. Next base: position 23,799 of record JALXFT010002866.1, on the reverse strand, counting down.
TCACTTTTTAAATAGCAAGATCTGGCAACACCAATGAGTCGAGTCGTACCTGGTTCACTGTGATTCCTTGCAGAAGAGAGACACAACTCTGATACATGTTTAAATACACCATTAACAACTAGCTGTTTAATTCAATTCCATACACACCGTGTAGAATAAAAAAAAAACAGCAAAAAAAAAAACAGCAAAATAATAGTTTTAATTCTGAGTTAGTAAGTAACCTTCCCATACAATTTAGCACACTAACAAAAATACTAACAAATGCAGTGGATTGTCTGCCCTACACACATTCAGTGTGTTCACAAAAATAATAGGCCTAATTGGTTAAGCACAAAATAATGTAATGTTTTGTTAATTTTAATAAAAACTATTTCATGGAGCTAATTTATGGACAGGTCCTTGAGCCGGAATTTGAAGTCAGGACGCCTGTAGCACGACGACACGCTGCCCACCCACAAGGCTATCGCCACCGACATACAGAGTTAAATTGGCACCAAAACTAATATTTCAGCAAACAACCAATCTGCAAACTCCACTCTTAAACAAACAGTATATGTATGTATGTATGTATATATGTATACATGTATGTAGTGTTGTCAGAAGACCCGGTACTTCGGTACCAAGTCGGTACTAAAAAGAAGAAAACGTCACGGTACCAAGTTTCTTTAAGACCCGGTGGTACCGAGGACCCGGTCGATCCGGTTCTTGCTGCGTGATCTGAAAGCTGCAGATGCGCTCGCTTCATAAAAGCACTGAGACGTGCGACATCAAAAGGAGCAAATGCATCAAACTAACAACACTTTAAAGACTGACACCCGGATCAAATGAAAGAGTTCAAGCAGGTAAGTTTCAATTTAATATTTAGATATTCTGTTATGAATATTATTCCATATTTGAATTTGAATGTCGGATTAAAATAAACTGCCGTTGTAGCGGAGTTAATCCTCTGCATAAGCGCGGCTAACGCTAATATAATGAGCATTAGAATGAAGTTTCTTTATTAACTACATAATGCGCCTATACCTTTTATTAGGGTAAAAACAACAGGAGGACATGATGGTATTTACTATTGTTACACACCAGAGGATTTTGAATGAATTGTGAATCTAAAATATGTGTGTTGGAGAATGTACAAACAGTTAATAGTGTTTATGTCATATCAGTCCGTCAGAAAACAGTTCTGGTCTGTTTTTTTTTTTTTTTTTTTTGCTAGTTAGTTGCTAGTTGTTGTTATTCTTGGCTGGATAACTAGCAGGTTTAAAAGCCCTTTAAAATTAAATATGTACACAGTTTGTATTAAATGAAAGTACAGTCAAATGTTATCTCTGTATAGACTTTACAATGACTTCATGTTATTATCTAACATCAACTTACAGTGAGTGAACAATATATTTTTACAACATTAATTAATGTTTGTGAATGTTATTTAATACAAACACATGATCATTCATGTTTGTTCATTGTGCATTAAATAATTTTAAAAGATTGAACTTTGATTGATTTTATGTATTTGTAAATTTTGAAATTAACCCTAAGAAGAAGAATTGCAATATATAACTATTGTTTATTTGATAGGTCATGTAAAGTGTTTTTAATACTACACTCTCCATCTATTTGAAATACACTTGTCTTAAAATATATGTAATCATATCTAAATTTATTATAAAAGCTGAGGTTTGTTATTTACTGAAATGTAATAGTGAGTCAATGATCTAATGTTGTATTTGGTCAGACTCAGTCCACTGCTTTACTAATATTATATTTTCCTTTTCCAGCTGCAGGAAGATCATGAAGCTCCAGCAAACCCTAAAACAGACAGTTTACAGATGTTTTTCAGCGGCAGCAGAAATATGACAAACATTTGGGTGGAACTTGTTTACTTTTATTAATTGTGGAAAAATTTGAAATAATTTTAAATAAGCATAAAGAATGGCATTGGTTTTTGTGCAGTTTATTTTTGTTTAACTTTATTAATAAAAAATTGTTTTTTAATTAGCATATTTTTGCTTTGGTACCAAAATTGGTACCGAGAACCGTGGATTTTCACTGGTATTGGTACCGAATACTGAAATTTTGGTACCGTGACAACCCTACATGTATGTATATATATATATATATGCAAACACAAAGAGCCATTTAAAAGAAAATACAGAGTATTGTTTGTGCACCACAGGCTTAAACAAATGCACTGTATTTTAAAAATGTAAAAATAGGTTTCAAATGAGCCTACATCATATTTCATAAATACCGCCTGTGGTTTCACAAATAAATACAAACTATTATACGAATCCAAAATAAACCAAATGAAATTCAATGTGCATAAACACAAACCAGTCGATTTCATTGTCTGTTTTAAATTTTCTTTTCTGCAAATCTTGAATATCTGAATGTGTCACGTGTAACATTTTCGAACACAAAGCAGTAATAAACTCAGGGGTTTGGAACAACATGAGGGAGAGTAAATGATAGAAATTATGGAATTGACATTTTTGAGCAGGGTAACATTCAAGCATATTTCCAGCACTTTCAAGCACTAGCAACCAAGGATTTTCAAAAGCGAGAAAGCTATGATTACAAATGTACTTTTACAAAAATGTATTCATTATTGACCACTTGTTGCAAAGTCTTGTCTATTTAAGAGCTCATCCAATCATCAAATAAACAACCGGCTTTCGGGAGGAACAATACAGAATTTAGGGGTGTAACGATTCACTCAACTCACGATGCAATACGATTCACAATACTGATTGCACAATACAATTTTCTCACTTTTATATCTCAATATTCTCACAAAATATAAATGAAAAGGTGTCCTTTTATTATTGCTTTGAAAAAATGCTGTGCATTTGTGAAATTGAAATATGTCAAATAACAAATCTAAACTGAGCTTTTATAACAGATAAAAGAAATCTGTTCATATAAACTAGAGCCTGACTGATATATCGTTTGGCCGATTTTATCGGCCGATATGAGCCTGTCGCAGATACAGTATATCAGTATCGGCGAATATGCCACAGATATGCTGCCGATAGGAATATTTTTTTTTACATAACATTTAGACCTTTTTCCTGAGTAAACGTTGAGCGCCGCCATTATGCAGATGAAATGCTTCTAAATGGTGTAATTACTCGTTTTGGATAATAAAGTTTATTAAATTGTTAAATACCCTGCCACCATTATATATTTTTGTCACATCATTATAAGTGTTTGATTAGCACATTTTAGTTATCATTGCTAAAATTGTGTTTATGTATATATTCTGTTTATGTATTATATATACACAAAACCAGTCAAAAGTTTGGACACATGAATGGGAAGTGTGTACAAACTGTACAATAATATACACAAAGAATATCGGCTGATATAGCGATATCAGAATTTTTTACTCCCTAATATCGGTATCAGCTCCAAAAAAACATATCGGTTGGGCTCTAATATAAACAAACTAAGGTTTTTCCTGTGCTCTAGCTATTTAAAATTAGAGGCAACCACTGCATTTTAATCACGATCCAAACAAAGCTGCTGCATACATGCAACATGAACAGTTTTTAATCTAAGTTAGATTTTATAATTTCAAAATCTGAAGCAGAATGGTCTGACTTGAGTTTTATGAAACGACACTACATAAAACATATCTGCATGACACAAACAGCAGATGGGCTGAATTACAACACAAATTCACTCTCTGCCAACAGCTTGCACCAGCGCAAACCCTCTTGACTTAAAAAATACTGTCAGTATTTACTAATGACACGCAGTGAAATATTTGCAATAAAAATGTGTGGATACGGTTATTTTTGCGGCTGATCTTTTTGCAGCTGATCTTTTTGCATATGCATTTGTAGGAGTTTCCCTTTCAGATGCAAAATTTATTGCAGGAGAATATTGAAATAAATCATGCAATGTGATTTACTAAGGTTTGCGATCCAGCGAGTGTCTGTCGGGCTAGTTTTTTTTGGTTTGCTCCACATATCAGCGGATGTTTTCCATAACTCTGCATGTTGAATGGGCGTCAGGGCCATTGGTGAGAGAGAGAACTCTGATTGGAAGTTCATGAATTAAAGAGAAAGTAGGGCTATCGAGTATATCGGGTATATCGAGTTTGTACGATATATCGATATTTTCTTTATAAGCGATACGATATAAGGCAATACCGTTTATATCGATATACAGTAGTTTGATATGAGCGCATCTGAAAATATAGCGGAGGACACAGACTGAGCTGTTGAGGAGAAAGTGCATAATACAATTTGTTCTAAACATGTGACAAACTTTATATGAAAAGGGCTTTAAAAAAACTTGTAAAATATAGAAGCCTATAGTTTAAAGCGGCTCTGACAGAAAGGCTGTATGTGCCGCTGACAGAGATGCTACTCGCGCTGTTTAATGTGTTTGAGATGTGCTGTTTTCCTAAATGCATAACTTACATTTCACAGGTAAGCCATGGAAATATTTCCATTTTGCTGTTAGAAGTGCATGAGCTTTTGCTTTGAGATTCTCCGCTAAACTTCACAGACTTCATTGAACGAGCACCGCCACGTGCCAATCAGACGCGCAATGGGGAGCGCAATAGTTCTAAAATATAAATTTTGCTGAAATATTTGTAGCTAATAAACAATAAATGTGATGCATGTAGAATTTTAACCCTACAAGTAAGTACAGTCAGGTCCATAAATATTGGGACATCGACACAATTCTAACATTTTTGGCTCTATACACCACCACAATGGATTTCAAATGAAACGAACAAGATGTGCTTTAACTGCAGACTGTCAGCTTTAATTTGAGGGTATTTACATCCAAATCAGGTGAACGGTGTAGGAATTACAACAGTTTGCATATGTGCCTCCCACTTGTTAAGGGACCAAAAGTAATGGGACAGAATAATAATCATAAATCAAACTTTCACTTTTTAATACTTGGTTGCAAATCCTTTGCAGTCAATTACAGCCTGAAGTCTGGAACGCATAGACATCACCAGACGCTGGGTTTCATCCCTGGTGATGCTCTGCCAGGCCTCTACTGCAACCGTCTTCAGTTCCTGCTTGTTCTTGGGGCATTTTCCCTTCAGTTTTGTCTTCAGCAAGTGAAATGCATGCTCAATCGGATTCAGGTCAGGTGATTGACTTGGCCATTGCATAACAGTCCACTTCTTTCCCTTCAAAAACTCTTTGGTTGCTTTTGCAGTATGCTTTGGGTCATTGTCCATCTGCACTGTGAAGCGCCGTCCAATGAGTTCTGAAGCATTTGGCTGAATATGAACAGATAATATTGCCCGAAACACTTCAGAATTCATCCTGCTGCTTTTGTCAGCAGTCACATCATCAATAAATACAAGAGAACCAGTTCCACTGGCAGCCATACATGCCCACGCCATGACACTACCACCACCACGCTTCACTGATGAGGTGGTATGCTTAGGATCATGAGCAGTTCCTTGCCTTCACAGTTCTGGAACAACATCCTATGGACAGATGAGACCAAGATCAACTTGTACCAGAGTGATGGGAAGAGAAGAGTATGGAGAAGGAAGTTTGATTTATGATTATTATTCTGTCCCATTACTTTTGGTCCCTTAACAAGTGGGAGGCACATATACAAACTGTTGTAATTCCTATACCGTTCACCTGATTTGGATGTAAATACCCTCAAATTAAAGCTGACAGTCTGCAGTTAAAGCACATCTTGTTCGTTCCATTTAAAATCCATTGTGGTGGTGTATAGAGCCAAAAATGTTAGAATTGTGTCGATGTCCCAATATTTATGGACATGACAGTATATTTGTATGATAGCACTAGTACTAACCGTAAAGATCAAAACAGCCTTTTTACTCAATTAGTCTGTGCTTTTTTATTATTTTCATTTTTAGTTTAGTAAATTTAACTTCTGCTTTAAAAGCATTATTTTTGTTTTTAGATTGCAATGTTATGTTAGAATGTAATGCGATTTTAACCCTTTTTTAACATAATATATGCCTGGTTACATTCACTTTATCTGTTTATTTATTTAATCCAAATACAAAAGTGTATAAATACCGAGATATATACCGTATACCGCAAATCCGGCAAAAAATACCAAGATATGAATTTTTGCTCATATCGCCCAGCCCTAAGAGAAAGTGATGAAAACGAGCAGACGGCACAGACAGACGCTGTTCTGATGGTACATCACCTGAGCATTTCAACATGCAAATATTTTCGTAACAACATGAGCTGCTTAAAATAAAGTCATCTACATAACTGATATTCAAAATGGTGAGCAAGCCCTGCTTTGTTTGTTTTGTATATCGGCGTATATACTTGTTTCAGTTTCTCCTTTTGAATGATGAACACATTTCACACTGCTCATAATTAACCTGGGTATTAATCAGCTGCTGTTTTACACTGTACAGATAATGAAGTGAGATTAAACCCATAAAATATGTTTCTGTTATTCAAGGTATTATTTATCACATTGTGTGTTTTTGTTAGTTTTCTGTTTTTGTGCGAGTGAGACAAAGAGCATCTTCTGCAGAAATCATCATCTGTCTGGTGTCTATATTTAAGCAACACATTCCCAAATCTGCCACATTATTTCTCTTCAAATAAATATTATTTTAATCTTCTGACTGTTTTTATTAAGTAAACAGTACTCTAATGCAAAGACACTACAATGTAAATGTAAAAAACATGGCTTAAGTGAAAGATTACATTACTAATAAATCAACTTATTTCAAAGTAAACATATGTCTGATGAAGATAGAGTAAACTAGCCTCAGTGTTCAGTATTCTGTATGCTGGTCTTGCTATGATGAAATTAAAATTTAAATATGAATACATATTGATTTTAAAGTAGTCCTTAGAATTTTTAATAAAACCTGTCACAGGTAACCTTTAGAGTGGCTGGAGGAGCTAATAAATAATATAAATGTTTATAATTATAAAATTATTTTATTTTTTTTTCTTTAAAAAAACAAAAAAACAGGACATTCTAAGAAAAAAAAGCATTCTAAAAAAGTATCTAAAATTCAAGCAATTTCAGGCCTTGAAAATATGTTAAAATCAAATATTGCACAACTGAAACGTGTGTAAACAATGTGGGACAACTTCCACACCAAAGTTTAGAGCATGAGGTTAAGAGTGTTGTCAGCACACATCGGCCTGGTTTCACAGACAGGGCTTAGGTTGAGCCAGGAATGGTCCATAGTTCTATTATAATAAGACATTTAAGTAGCTTTTATAAATATGCCTTAGATACAAACATTACTGGTGTGCATCTTGTGGCAAAACAATGAATCTGACATATTTTAAGATCACTCAGTGCAAGTTTCTTTCAGTTGAAATATAGCCGACATGCATTTTAGTCTGGGACCAGGCTTAAGCCTTGTCTATGAAACCAGGGATAGAGTATTCACATTAGTGATGTACAACTGCACTAATAAAGCAGCAGTTTGTGACAGTATACTATCTCCACAGGTGTGACCACTGCATTTTACAGATATGATTACTGATCCTAATTACTTAAAGAATCATCTGTCATGAGCATATGTCAGTCCTCTGCTCACAGTCACAATTACATTAATAATTAATGCACATTCTTCAAGAGACTAAAACTATGCTTTGAGTAGGGATGTGCGCTACGACTAATTTGACTGTCGTTTAAACGGAAGTTTTGTATCCGACTAGTCGACTAGTCTAAAAGCTTGAAACCCCCAAAAATGGCAAAAAAAAAAAAACTGTGCGTGTGTCTATATAACAGCATACAGTTGAAACACTTAATCTTTGAATCACACTAGGGCTGTGCGATATGACGATATATATCGGATGGACGAAATAAAAAGTCTATCGTTTCATATTATGTTCTATCGTTTATTTCGTGGTGTCGCAAAATACATTGTTTACAGTACTTTTTCATCATTTGGTTGACTGCGATCTTTACACGCCACCACGGGGCATGAAGGGGAGACAGAAGCAGGTGGAGAACGACCAGAACTAAACGAGGGACTACATCTGTAGCATGGGCATGCATTTTTAAGCACTGCAGTTTTAAAACAACCGATTTTAAGCTGTTGAAATGCAAACAGCGCTATGTGTGCGTCGTCTTTGTTTCTGTGTGAGAGGACCGCGCTTTTTTCTTTTGCCGCTTTATTGGCTTTGAACGATTACATAAACACACTTATGCGTCAGAATCCCCGTCTTTGCAAGTATCCTCATAAACACAGCGATTTAGGTCTTAAGAAAGAAAACAGCTGCAAGAGAAAACGCATATGTAACAGTGTATTGGATCCGGACTTCGGTCTTAAAGGGGAAGTGGTCCAATATTCGTTCTGTCTGCCATTCCTATTAATCATAGCACATTGCTAGAAAATCTCTCACTGCTCTTGACTAAATCACTTTTGTAACTTTAATAAGAAGAAATAAAAAAAAATAATAATGATATATTTATATACATGTATAGAATCTATACATAATACACGTTCATTATATATCATAGATAGATACAGCACTATCTATCTATGATAGATATAATTAACACGTGTATTATGTATATATTCTATACATATATATAAATATTATTTAAAAAAAATAAAAATAATAATATTTATATACATGTATAGAATCTATACATAATACATGTGTTAATTATATCTATCATAGATAGATAGATATAATTAACACAGTGAAGACTAATTAACTTACACAATGTATGTAGCTTTTCTTATTTATTGTAGTTTTTTGTCCTATTGCTTGCAATTAGTTTCTTATTCTTATTTTATCACTGACTGTTTATTTATCTTCAGTGAGCTTGTTTTTTTATGTCTCTCTTTTTAGGCTTGTATTAGTTTGATATTGACATTGGTGACAAGGATTACGAAAATTCTATAGTATCAAAGATTTTAATATCATAAAAACCTTTTTAAAAGAAAAAAATACTATATCATGATATATATCGTTATCGTGATATAACATTAGTCATATCGTGATATAAGATTTTGGTCATATCGCCCACCCCTAAATCACACTGTCAAATCCCTCAATGAATTCTGCAAAAAAAAATAGGTCACGATTATGCCGTATGCTTGCCTCGCCTTATCATCAATTAATTTTAGGCGGTCGTTAAACAGAAAAAAAGGAAGAGCATACACTCTTCATAAACCAGTGCGTAGCTTATTTATTCAGATCGGCTGGAGCAATGCAGAAATGGAAAATCAATCAATAGACTGACAGAATTCTTCATTTTCATATAACGTTAGCCAACATATTAAAACACATTAAAACAAAAGTAAAAAACAATAGGAAAGTTTATCAAGGAATAGCATTAAAACGGCTTTTAAAAATTTACTTCATGTTGGCTATATTGTCTAAAAACAAAACAAAGCTCGTTTTACTTACTCAGACCATGCGCATTTGTTCAGTGAATTTAACATGTTAACGTGGTCTGGCGAAAGACGGGACAAGAGGCGATTCTGCAAAAAAAGCGCTTGGCAGGAACTAAAGTCACAGGCACGCAGAGAGATAACTACAAGCAAGCAGACAGTTTCGAAAAGAGCCTGGAAATCCCGCAGCACCACCGAAGTGGGTCTTCGTTTAGAGGAATAGACGGCGCGGATAGGATCGCGGACCGCAGCGGCAGGTTGTAACGTTAGTGTATGACATGATAGACATTTGGCTTTGGCTAGCCTCCAAGCTAACGCATGCATGCCTGTATTGAATATGATTACGCATAGCTCAAGTAAAGTTATTGTAAGCCAATTAGACATTACACAGTTTACACAACGTTTCCATTTCCTTCTAATTCAAAATAATCCACACCTTGCTGGTCTTTCGCGTGGAGCTTGCCGCAACTGACGTGAAGAAAACGCATGTGAGGTAAAATTGTAGTTCCCGCCCAGATATGCTTTTAAAAATATTTATATATTTTGATTTGTATTCTTTTTCAAAAGTTTTATTTTAACTGTTCTTTAAAATGTTTTAAATGTTACGTTCAAATGATGGTAATTTGAATGATAAAATCGTGTCGACTAGTAGGAGCTGTACCGTTTAGTCGACTAGACCCGCACATCCCTAGCTTTGAGAAACATGCTTAAATAAATATATACTTGATCAAGTAAAGGCCTTTTAGTATTTGTGCAAACGTCCCCTTCAGGTCACAATACACGTGTCTTTGCTGTCAAATCATTACTGATTTGTATCAATAAATGTGAGAATAACTTTAGTAATATTTCCAGATGAACACTTGGCTCCACTTGATTCTCCATGAATCATTTATGTCAGTATCTGCTATACGGTTATAAAGATCTCACTGATTTACAGTACAAGTATCAGAAATGCATCTGAATTTTTGGCCATATAAATATCAGCATCTACACCAACTTACATATTTTTGCTCGGTTTGAGTCTCTGAATAAAACGGAGCTGTTTTTTCCTCCATATTCTCACGGCATCATATTATGAGCCATAAAAGCCTGATGGATACATATGCAAATTTTAACTAATTTTTTGTACAAAGTTTCAAAAACTGTTTCATTTAAAAAAGAAAAAAAAAACACTATTTCATATGTCGTGCTTTACGGGGTTAAAGTTGCACACAATTAAAAATGAAAATTTATTTTCATATTACTTTTTGTGAATGACTTATAAATTCATTTGTTCGTTCATTTATTTAGTCATCTTGCAATTATGAATTTTTGATTAAAGATTACATGTTTCATAAGGTTTGGGTTATATATGTCTAGTACAATGATCACTGTCACAATCCAATCAACATTTGATGATAAAATCAAGTCTTGAGCTACATTTTACCTGTTAAACATTGTTTCAATGTCACAATAAGGTAGAAACTTTCACTTCATGCTGACTTTAAACGGATAGTTCACCCAAAAATGAAACTTTGATGTTTATGTGTTACCCCCAGGGCATCCAAGATGAGTTCGTTTCTTCAGGAGAACACAAACAAAGGTTTTAACTCAAACCGTTGCAGTCTGTCAGTCATATAATGGCAGTCAATGGGACCCATCAGCTGGACCGGGCGGCGGATCAGAGGAAAAAACTATATAAATACAGTTCAGTGTCGTGTCTTTAGACCTCAATGTATCGTCACGAGCCGCAGGGTTTAATTTGGGTTTGTCTGTGTATGTTTTTTGTCTCTCAAAGCCGTGAGTCCCATTGACTGCCATTATATGATTGCAATGTTTTGAGTTAAAATCTTGGTTTGTGTTCTCTTGATGAAACAGTCACCTACATATTGGATGCCCTGGGGGTAAACAGATAAACGTCAAAGTTTCATTTTTGGGTGAACTATCCCTTTAATGTAACTGGATGTTTGCAACGCCACTGGCTGGAGATGAACTAACACACAGCTCAAATAACACATGTATCCAGACATCAGCTCAGCTACGTACCATCAGAAGTACTGGAAACACACACATCTGCATCATTTAATCAAGTCATCACATAGCATTTCACTTACAACACTCATAAGAGTCATTTCGTCCTTGTTTAAGGTTGTCTCACATATTTGCTGCATTAACTAACAGAAAAATGCTTTTAAAAATGCACTTTTGTCAACAAAATTCTGCTGAAATTAAAAACCTTAACAGCATCCTAGAAAAGTGTTGACATGTTCAGATAATAAATTCATATCAGCAAAATAACTGCAGTTCAGCTTCCCTTCATGCACACTAGATAGCATTTAAATGTAACATTATAAATTATGAACAAATAGATAGATATAATTAGACAGTATCTAATAATGCACACAGCTCTGGGCCAAAAAAATGGATGAACTTACAAAACATAATATCAACATTATTTAAACTTAAGTGCAATGTGCAAACACTGACTGCAGAACAGAGACATATAGTGATTTATATCAGATATAGCGTTAACCTCTTGCTTGGTTAGGACTACACGAATGAAAGGTTGCAGTCTTTAGTTGTCAATGACAATCAAACACAGAAGAACCAGCATGAACAGCTTTGATACTAGCAGCCCAGACATTCAGCACTAACCCTGAATAAGCACTAACACAGCAGCACACTCCATACACTAATATACATTCAACCCCAGAAGCCCAACAGTGTCGAGATCATCGCTGTATCACTGACTGAGCTCCACACTCATGCATACTGAGTTTGCATCATATCTGTTCATGCACACTGAGTTTGCATCATATCTGTTCATGCACAGTGCTGTTAACACTGAATGAGCATCAAACTGTGTGTTGTAAACGGCCAGGCCTGCACTGAGCTTCACTGTGAACTCAACTCAACATGCTGGAGCTCGACACACACCAGACCCTGATACTTCTCAAAGCATTCAACACCAAATGCATTGTCATCGGAGCAAGGTGTGTATCCAGATCCGTCAGTTTGTGTGTGTGTGTGTGTTCATTAGCAACGTTAGCAACTCACATTTCTTCAGCCACTTCATCCAGCAGCGCACGACGAGGCTGTGGTGTTTCTTGTTCTCGATGCACCACGAGGATAATCCCTGGATGGACTCCATCGTGTTGCTGACTCCTTGAAATCTCCGGTCCATCGATGACTCCAGCGCGGCCGCCGAGCCGCGGACACCACTGTGACCACCGCTGGCCGCTCCGGATCCGGCCGCCATCTTCCCTTCACTCCCAGCAGCGCCGCAGCGCCGCGCTTCACCGGCAGAGGGCGACAGTGCTCCGAGGACTACACTACCACCCTATAGACTTTCTAGGGTACAACGGGGCTAAACACGTGCTATTCACTGCGCCTACAATGTAGAATTGCTGGAAAAAAAAAAAAATATATATATATATACGTTGTATTGAACATTAATGGAGCAACAGATTTTGTGTGCAAATAAATAATTCAAGTTGTTTATTTTATTTAAAAATCTTATAAATGTATGAGGTGGCAAGAGGGGCCTTTTACCCCCCCCACACACGCACACTCGCACACACACACACGCACACTCGCGCACAGACACACACACGCACACACACACACACGGGGCACACTCGCACACACACACACACACACACACGCACACTCGCACACACCACACACACACACACACACACGGGCACACCGCACCACACAGTATTGATACAAATACTTCAGCTAAAATAATGTTTTTTAAATAATGTCTAAGCTAATACTTGTTCAAAACAAGCACTTTAGCAAAGTTTGTACTGTTTTCTGCTTAATTTAATATATATATATATTATTTTGTTCAATAAACATACTGTCATTAAAATATGTTAATATAAATATATATTTTAAAATACAGAAACAAAATAATTTTAATATGTAAAGATTCTGAAATTATTGAAGGATATCCAATAATAATCGAATATATATTTAAAGTAGTAACAACAAATGATATTTTATTATATGATATGATTAATATCATGTTTTTAAGTTGATGGTTTCATTCTAAACATGGTGATTATCTCTAATATGGACACCCGGCATAATATATGATATTTACCATCTGAATCTAATCATGTCAACAAATGGAAAAGTCAGCGATCTATTAATTATCATGTTAATTACTGTCTTTAGCCCCAACAGCAGGGGCGCTTTTACCCTGAATACCATACTTTTACATATTCTTTCGTTATTTAAAAACTGTTGCTTTAATTATCTTAAACAAAACTGAAAATCATAAAGATTTGTCTCAAAATATATGCATTAATTTTAGCGATTCTCATTTGCTACTTAAATCTACAACATTTTAAAAAACATCAAATATTAGATTAAGTAAGCACAGAATCAGCTTTGCGCTGCTTGTGTCAAATAAACACGTGCATCTTGAGAAGTGAATGTTGTGGAAAGAGCTACGCCATGTTTTAGTGCTATCTAGTGGGTTAGATGATAATAATATCAAAGGCGCCTTTTACCCCGTTGTACTCTACTACCCAGGGCCGTTGCTAGTGGGGTGAAAGGTGGTGACAATTCTAGGGGCCCCCACCACCCAGGGGGCCCCACAAAATCCAGGAATTATACTATATAGCCCCATGTTCTGTGAATAAATCTAATATTTTATTAGCTGTATAACTGAGATATTATGAAAACCACAAAAAAAGCATGCAATTTGTTTCCATGCTTGTATATTGTACAGTATATAATATGTGTGTGTGTGTGTGTGTGTGGGGGGGGGCCCACATCAATATTTTTTCAGGGGGCCCCCAATCCTCTAGCTACGGCCCTGCTACTACCTGACTGTAGTGTATACTGGGCACCAGGGCTGTCAAACAAAATCGAATTTTGAATATTCGTCGAATTTAAAATAAAAATCCACATTGGAATGCAAAAACGCTGCATTCGAATTTTAGATGCGCGTCAGGCAGCTTTATCAGTGGTGCTCGAGATGAGATGAAGATGTAGGTGTCCTTGCATTTTAATGCTTTTTTTAGTCTATTCAGTTGAACCCACTGCATGTGACGCTGCTCATTTAAAATATTGCGGAAAAACAGAACTTCAATATGAAGAAGAATTGTTTTACTCAAAACTGAAACCAAGCCGTTCACACAGAACACATATTTATCACAATTTCTATCAGCATTGCATTCACGTCTAGAACAAGAGAGCTACATGTCTAGAAAGCATGTAAAATTAATCTAAGTTCAGCTTTTAAAAAACATGTCTCAAGACTTTATGGCGGTTTTTCTGCATCTGATGTTTTTAAATGAAAAAGGTAGGCTACTCTTTGTGATTGGTTTTCGGTCCTTAGTATTAAACTATACATACTTACATGATGCTTGTTGTTTCTAATTGTTTAAGCAACGTAATTAATTGTATATGTTTATAAACATTATTTTAAACATTATGCACTATCTTTTTTCAAAGATAGTCGTGTTATTTTATTGCTTTGAAGAAACGTGCATTAGTAATATTTAGCTCGATGCATCCTCTTGGTGTAACGGGGCTGACGAGACGTGAGACATGCGGATCCATATGCAAGGCTTTATTGTGAAACATGGTCAAAACACAGGCAGGGTCGGACAGTGGCAAACAGGTATAACACAGACAAGGCAGAGAGTAATCCTAGGGCAGGCGTGGGTCGACGATCGGCGAACAATATCCAATAGGGCAAGGCAGAGAGATAATCCAGGTACACAAGCAATAATCCAAACGAGGTGCAACCAGAGTCCAACGGGCTAGGCTAAGGGTAAATCCAGGAAACACGGGCAGAAGTCAAGCACGGGAAAACTATCAAAAGGCAAGGCAAAACTATGACAATATGTGGGCTTCGTAGAGTAGCTATCTCTTGGAGAGTGATAAACGCTAAACAATACTCGGCGTTATCTGAGTGGAAGTCCCAGGCTTATATAGTGTGTGATTGTGAGATCAGCAGTGCAATCAGGGTAATGTGAGATTGTTCTCAGGTGTGTGCGTGATCAGTGCGAACAGCTGTGTTGGTGCAGTGGATGATGGGAAATGCAGTCTTTGAGTGATCTGTAACTGTCTGTGTGGTGTGAAAGTCAATGTGACGGGTGAATGACCTCTGGTGGTGAATGAACAGAAGTTCATGGCCAGGATTTGTGACATAGTCCCCCCCCCCCCAAAGGAGCGGCTTCCAGACGCTCCTAAATAATCCAGGAGGGGGGTGGAGCGGAGGCGGAACAGGGGGAGGGACAGAGGACCAGGTCCATGTGGAAGTGGAGCCCACAAGGGTGGAGCAGACGGACCTGGAGCCCACCAGGGAGGAGCAGACGGGACCAGAGCCCACCAGGGAGGAGCAGACGGGACCAGAGACCACCAGGGAGGAGCAGACGGGACCAGATCCCACCAGACCTGAGCAGTAGACCACCAGACAGAAGCAGAAGACCACCGCAGGAAAGCAGACCGGGCAGGAAACCATGGCAGAATCTGAGATCTGGGGGGAACAGAGACAGACAACACAGAGAGAGCATAGACAGACAACACATGGTCTCAGGGGCCGTGGCAGGGCAGGTCTGGGAATCACAGACGGCCTCCATAGCCGTGACTGGGCAGGATGAGGATTCATGGACGGCCTTCATAACCGTGACAGGGCAGGACAGGGAATCACAGGAGACCTCCATAGCCGTGACTGGGCAGGACAGGGGTTTGCAGACGGCCTCCATAGCCTTGACAGGAAGTGGGTAATGTGAGATTGTTCTCAGGTGTGTGCGTGATCAGTGCGAACAGCTGTGTTGGTGCAGTGGATGATGGGAAATGCAGTCTTTGAGTGATCTGTAACTGTCTGTGTAGTGTGAAAGTCAATGTGACGGGTGAATGACCTCTGGTGGTGAATGAACAGAAGTTCATGGCCATGATTTGTGACACTTGGGTCCTCAGGAGAGAAGACTTTTTTTTCTTCTCCCTAACAGAAATTATGCCTTTTAAATTCGAATATTGATAATATTTTAGTACAAAATTAGAATTTAGTTTTTCAGCTAATTTGACAGCCCTACTGGGCACAGTATGCATACCCGGATTGCCCACAACATTTGCACAACATAGGCAGCACATAGGTGGAGCGTGTGTAAAGCCACAGGGATTGGAGCAAAAATGACACTAAATTGGACAAAAACGTCTGTTGCTAACAAAGTGAAAATGAATGGAAAGTGTCCATTGCAGCATTAAATTAAGATCTGCTTGTGTTGCACTGTTTTTCTATTTAAGCGTTTTTACAGTGTTGCGCATTATAACCAATCACACTCGATTCCGTTGAGCTTAGGAATGCAATGGCCAATCAGAGGCGTCCAGATGAGTCATCGCTGAAACTCATCAGCTTTGTTGAGTGCGCCTAGTCAGAGATTCAATTCACAGTGTAGACAGCTTCTGAGATTATAATGATAGTTTTATTTATTTATTTTTTGTGAGCGTTTGAACTCTCGATAGATCAAAGTTAGTGATATTGTTCTTCGCTGGCTTATTTCTGTATATAATTTATTCGCTGTTTGAATAACCGTGGAAATGAAACGTTATAATTATCAACTTATTAAATTGTAATCATGTTAAATGCAAATTCAGTCCCATTAAAAATATTTTATTAGCCTACATGACACCCATATCTGGTTCTTGCCTAAAAACACAGGTTTATGATGTTTGCAGTGAATAGATTTGTCTGATTTTAGCCTAACCCTGGAGTTGGTTCACCCGCAGCATATGAATGTGCGTTCACACAGAAGGAGTCATCAATCCTTTAACCTGGTTATTTTTGAGAACTAGTGGGTCTGTCCCAATACTCACACATGTCGTCTGTGCACTTGACCGCTTGCATGACATATTTCCTGTATTTGTCTGTTGTTCAAGTGGGCATGAAGACCACAAGTCTGTGAAACCTTTGATTAACAGTGTTGTGGAGTAACTAGTTATGTAACAGAATTACGTAGTTTAATTAAAATAAATGCATCTGTAATCTGTTAGAGTTACTGAGAAAAAAAAGTGTAATTAAATTACAGTTACTTCTGAAAATCAAAGGGTGTTAGGCTTACATCTGAATATTTTCACACAAATACAGATTTGATTGATTTCTTTCCCAAATTGCATTGACTGCTCTAAAATATGAGACACCAATGTTTCAGGAGTTTAGGACACAGAATAGGACACGTTTATTCGATAACTGTTTTATTTCCTATTTGGGTTTATGTATATGCTTTATTTTTTTAAGATGAACTGTTAGATGCCAGTGTTTCCTATCATGGCTATGCAAAGATTTGATTTCAAAAACTATTCCTTGTTATCATTTAAAATCTGTATTTAACCTCAGAATGGTCTCAAAGTGAAATGAGGCGCTAAAGTCTGATTTTGTGGTGGCTGTGCTTTTAAATTGAATTATTATAATTGAAGTCTGGCAGTAATCAGTGTTGAGTATTACTGTAAGATTAACCCTAGGCCTGCTTTACATGTTTCAAAATGATTAACATTTGAAAACATTTGTTAGAAATTTAGAAAAGTAATAAAAAAAGTAATCAGTTACATTACTTTAATAAAGTAACTGAAATAGTTACACTACTTATTACACTTTAAATAGTGTAACTTGTAATCTGTAACCTATTACATTTCCAAAGTAACCTTCACAACACTGGTTATTAAACAACGTGACACATAACATAGTGTTGTAAAAATGCAAGTAAAGGTTATGCAGAGCTTTATTTACACATTATCTACATGTAATACTTTGCACTTTAAAATAAACTTCTGAATTTCTGTTCGGTTGTCCTTATAATGACACAATTTAATTGTGGTGCTTCAAATTAAGTGATAAAAAGCAGTTGCAAATGTTTTAGAAAATATGCATACACATCTTTGTACCAATAAAATGCAAAACACTTTAATTTTATGCAAATGATATGTAATATGTAATTGAATTAACTTGCACTGCAAACTTTTCCTGAACAAAAACTAATTGACATTCCAGCAAATAAACCGCGAGTGATTTTCTTCACTCAGATGTGATCTGAATGTCAAATATGGCATTTTACACAAAACATTACACTTATTATAATCAAAATAATAATCTTTTATTTTTGACCTCCTAATTAAACACACAATCTGATAATGTCAGTCATATGACAACATTATGCTGTTTTGAAATATGTATTGTGGAGTAATCCTTCTGTTTTAGTATATAGGCTAGTAGGCAGTATATACTGCAGTAGAGGGGAACGCAGTAAAATTAGACAATGTTTTACTCACTTTTATTTATTTTATTTGGAGCCATGCACTAATCGTGCACAGGACCCCTTTCCTATAACGATTAGTATTGTTATAAATACAAAAATATCACTTAATATTATAAGAATGAGTCTATAATGAAAAGCTGCTATCTTTTTTTCAGTGGAACAGTCTTTCTTATTTAAAACATATTATTTAAACATTTTTCTAATTTAAAATCTCTGTATTGTAATGCAATAACTGTTCTCCTATCAATTTAACACCAGTAAATGCAGAGAAAAAGATATTATATTTTTCTCTTTTTTTTTTGTTAGTGAAAAAGTTTGGTAACACTTTAGAATAGGGAACACTTATTCACTATTAACCAAGGGTTTAGGTTTGCTTTCGAGATTGGTGGGGACATAAACCCCCCCCCCACACACACACACACATCACTTTATTTTAATATTAATAGAATTGGACCCAGGATGATTCTGTTCCAAATCCTGCTGCACCACACAGTGCCACTTACATAGTTTACCAACAAAAAAAAATCACATTATATTTGTCCCAAATTAGTGTTGATGTTCATGACTTTATCCTAGGCTGAAAGATTGTGTATCTTACCGCACAAAGTTTGTCTTTCTGTCCGTATGCTTTATATAGGGAGCTAATAATAGGCATAGGCCGCGCTGTCTCTTTCAGTTTGCTCTGTTTTGTTAAACAAACACCACTTCAAACTCATCGATGCAACTTTGTTCATTCCTGAAGTGGGCTGTTATATGAACTGTTTTGGACTGCTGTCTTGAATTGGGTGCAATACCTGTGAGTGCTGTGCTTCTAGTCCGGTGTGCACATGTATTAAACGCACGTCATTGAGAGCGCGCAGTTTTCTAACGTATTTACTTTAACTTGTTATGTAATATCAATGATATGACGTTTCAGATGCGTCTGAAATGACAAAAACATATACATATATTTAATTATTTTATCAAAATTATTGCTAGGGACAGTTTGGTAGTGGCTGGATATTGGTAGGGACATGTCCCTAGCGTCCCGTCCCCCCCCTAATTCTACACCCCTGCTATTAACTATGACTTTTCACTCAATAAATTCATAATTTGCTGCTTATTAATAGTTAGTAAGGTAGTTGTTAGTTTAGGTATTGGGTATGATTAGGGATGTAGAATAAGGCATTAATATGTGCTTAATTACTACTAATAAATGGCTAATATTCTAGTAATAAAAAAATCTTATATAAAGGCATAGTATTCAAACATATTTATTTAAAATCTCATAAAATCTTTGTATTGACTGTATTGCACTAACTGCCTTCCCCTCAATTTAACACCAATTACAATTTGTAAAAATAAAAATAAAATAAAAAAGGTTTAAAACAGTTTGTATCAATCACATTACATTCAGCCAATACATATTTTCCAGGAAAAATACAGAAAAAGCATGTCATTATAAATGCAATAATTATTAGAACAAACTTGTTTAGTTTAAAATGTATAGTTTGTTGGACTTCGACAATGTAAGTAGTAATGTGTTTCAACATTAAATATATTTTATATATAACACATGCTACTATTTTTAGCATTAGTTTTAGCAACAAAATCTATCATGTCTTTAATAATCTCCTGGAAAAAGGTAAATAAAAACTTGCCTCTGCCGGCTGGACTACTGAAAACCATTGGTTTTCTTCACATAATTTCAATAACTGAGATGGTTTTAAAGTCTGCTGTGGTGTGTGATGATCAGAGACAGACCTGTCCTGCAGTAAAGCTCCTCTGACAGCACACGAGGGCAGCAGACGTCTAGTGTTGTCTTCTCAGTGAATGAAAGTAGTGTACAATATGATCACAGTTGCCTGTCCCTGCACACTGAATTATAGTGTTAACTACATGTTTATAACATGCATATACAAATACAGGCCCTTTTAAATTAAGGTTTCAATTCTAATTTGCATACAGTTTCAATAACACTCTGTAATGGTCTGTTTACATGCCTTTTTGTTGAAAAAAACTCGCTTAAATTCACACGTGGCACCGAAATAAAACACTCTCAATTAATATTCTGACCATACCAGCATTTAACCAACAATGATGTTCCATGAATCTTTAAAAAATGCTTTTTGACACAATCCTTTATTTAAAAAGGGTTATCATTTTTTCATGTAAACAGCCCGAAGCAAAGAAATAAATTAACAGCAGTGAGTGGTTTTCTCTTTTTGTTGT
Source organism: Aspiorhynchus laticeps (assembly GCA_023376895.1). Lineage (NCBI taxonomy): Eukaryota > Metazoa > Chordata > Actinopteri > Cypriniformes > Cyprinidae > Aspiorhynchus > Aspiorhynchus laticeps. The sequence continues at coordinate 2,976 of JALXFT010002866.1, read as the reverse complement.
TATTAATATTAATGTCACCTTCACAGAACATGCACACGATGAACAAGTACATCTAGAGTGTCCTAAACTGTGTGTCTGTGCTTTCTCAGAGATCCCCTTCAGTCCTGAGGTGCTCCTGCAAGCCTCTGGTGATGTAGAGGAGCGTTATTGAGAATCACACCACCATCAACAAGTTGTTTATGAACAATGTGCAAAATGTGAGAAAAAAAATGCATGAATTAGGTTATTATTGAAATGTAGCATACCAACTAAATCCCCTTTTAAACAGTTGAGGCCAACTGCGACCGAGTATAACCACAAAAGACTTTTCCACACTACCAGCAGCATCAACCTGAATTGCAAAAATCACTTAAAAGGGAAATGAATCAAGACAAGCTGGATGGTGGGAGTCTGAGAGGGTGTGAAGGTCAGTTTGGGTGCACTGACCCTGACCCTAAACGCTCACTAACCCTAAAATCAGACAGAAATGACAGGTTGATAGAAATGTTGTTCCAAGACCAACAAAGGATATTGATCCCAAAGCATTTCCCCTGCATGGACAAATCAGATCCCAGAACTAGTTAATGAGCCGACTGAGAGCTAGTTAATGGCTACAGATGGTCACTATGTTTGTCTAACCAGTGTTGGGAAGGTTACTTTGGAAATGTAATAGGTTACAGATTACAAGTTACCCGATTTAAAATGTAGCTAATAAGTATTGTAACTATTTCAATTACTTTATTAAAGTAATGTGATTATATATGATTACTTTTCTAAATTTCTAATGAATGTTGTCAACTGTTAATCATTTTCAATCATATAAAGCAGGCAGGGTTAACTTTACAGTACTCAACACTGATTACTGCCAGACTTTCACAATCCTTCATCATTTGAATTAACATTATAATAATTTAATTGGAAAGCACAGTCACTACAAAATCAGACTTCAACACTAACGTTTTGAGGTTAAATACTGATTTAAAATCAGAAGATAGTTTAATAGATTTGAAATCAAATCTTTGCATAGCTATGACATGAAACAGTTAATTGGAAAAAATAAATAAAGCATATACATAAACCCAAATAGGAAATAAAACAGTTATGGAATAAGCATGTGTCCTATTCTGTGTCCTAAATTGCATATTTAAAAGCAGTCAGTACAATTTGGGCAAGAAGTCAATCAAATCTATATGTGTGTGAAAATATTTGGATGTAGCTCCCTTTGTAATCTTTAACATTTTCATAATACTGTAATTTAATTATGCAATTCTGTAACTAGTTCCTCCCCAGCACTGTGTCTAACAGGAATCTCTTCCAGATCCATATGTTGTTGTTTAGTTCCACATTAACGTAACGCTCAGTGGAAACACATCCACTACACATTGGACTGAACTATAACCAAACATCCTCCGTGTCTGATGACGGACTCAGAAAGGTTGGTGAGATCATCTTCACGATGAGCAAGAACACATGCAGAACTAAATGAGCAGATCACAGCTGACCGGCCGTAAATCAGCTCAGCTCTCATTCAGTTCAGTTCCTCGTCTCTCTGTCGCTCCTCGAGGACGCTCGGTCTGTCCTCGTGTCCAGTACTGTTGTGTTGTTTGTGATGCTGTTGTGTAAGCTCCTTCACTTCTGGTCCTGGATCTGATTCCCAATGGATCAATAGTTCTCTGAGCTCATCTCTTCTTACTGTCTATCTGAGCAAGTGCATATAATGTTCACAAATTAATTTAGGGTCCGGTTTTGAAATACCATCTCCGTCTCCTGGTGCAGCATTAAGCCAGACCCTCTTTCGTCATACTTTTTAAGATAATCACTATTTAATACGCTATGCAATTGCATATAATTAATGAATAAATTGTTTAAATATGCTATGTTTAAGTTACTATGAAGTGACATACATTTTAGACACAATATGTGACCATAGACCACAAAACCACTCGTAAGGGTCATTTTTTTGAAATTGAGATTTATGCATCATCTAAAATCTAAATAAATAATCTTTCCATTGATGTATGGTTTGTTAGGATAGAACAATATTTGGCTGAGATACAACTATTTGAAAATCTGGAATCTGAGGGTGCAAAAAAATCTTAAATATTGAGAAAATCACCTTTAAATTTCTCCAAACAAAGTCCTTAGCAATGCATATTACTAATCAAACATTAAGTTTTGATATATTTACAGTAGGAAATTCACTAAATATCTTTATAGAACATTATCTTTACTTAATATCCTAATGATTTTTGGCATAAAAGAAAAATGTATAATTTTGACCCATACAATGTATTGTTGGCTATTGCTACAAATATACCTGTGTTACTTATGACTGCTTTTGTGCTCCAGGGACACATATGTCAAGTGTTTTTGCTCTATTCTACCATGAAAACCAAACCAAATCACACCACAACTTTTGCATCTCCAATAAACTCTGTAATGTTTTGTTCCTGAATAATTCAGCATTTTTTGACCGATCAGGTGAGTCAGTGATTCAAAAGCCCATTCACTTGCTTTGTTCCTGAATTAATCAGCCGTTTTGAACAAATTGGTTTAATGAATAATTCAGTTATTTAGGAAAGTGACTTGCCAGCACCTACTGGCAGTTTTAGTTTCATATTTAAAGTACAATTAAATTTTCCCCCCACAGTACATACAGTATTTATATATTTTAAATGTTTTATATTTAAAACATGAATCATATATTATGTATGCCATTGTAAGGGCAGTGTAAATGCCATCATGACATCCCTGAGCTACATTAAACAGTTTGTGTAAATGCTTCAGATGCTGCTTCTGCAGTGCAAAGATGGATTTGTTTATACTTCACATTTGATTGGTAACAGCCCCGAGATGTCTTATTATTCTAATTGCATTCCATGCAGTGAATGGGTGCCGTCAGAATGAGAGTCCAAACAGCTGATAAAAACATCACAATAATCCACAAGTAATCCACACCACTCCAGTCCATCAGTTAACATCTGGAGAAGACAAAAG
>JALXFT010003353.1:0-58374 GCA_023376895.1 Aspiorhynchus laticeps | reverse complement strand
CTGCATATTAAAATGCAAGTCCATGATCCATAATAACACTTCATCTAGTAAAAAATTCAATTTATTGTTCTCTCTCACATCAAAATCCAGCCACATATCTGTTTAGAGCTGTTTTGGCTTGTAAACTGTGCTTGTTCTGTGCAAATTTCTCTCCTGATTCAGACCAGAACACTTTTTCACTGAGGAAGCGTTATTATGGATTATGGACTCGTATTTGTACCGGAAACAATGTCTTAATGCTGGATTTGTTTCAGCTTTTGTCTTCTCAGATGTTAACTGATGGACTGGAGTGGTGTGATTACTTGTGGATTATTGTGATGTTTTTATCAGCTGTTTGGACTCTCATTCTGACGGCACCCATTCACTGCAGAGCATCCATTGATGAGACACTGATGTAATGATTTATACATTTCTACAAACCTGATGAAGAAACAAACTCATCCTAATCTTAGATGGCCTCATTTTCAACTATTCCTTTAAATAAAGTCTTCTTTAAGGGTGTAAACATTGAATATTTGTTTTTTGTAAAGTCTTTCCAGCATTACTGCAGACAGAGCTGATGATTTGATCAATACAGCATCACAGCAACACTGAAGACCATCGTGTAATCATTCAGTGTGAGTATCAGATTGTTTTCATCTGGTTTATTGCTTGCGATAGCAGCAGTTGTTCTTGCCTCACCAGATCCACATACAGAATTGCTTCAATAACATTAATTTAAACTTTCAAAAGCCTCTAACAAAACATGGTTTAAGTCTTACCGAATGCCATGAGACATTAATAACATAAAGTGATGTATGTGTTTTCTGTTAAAGTCGTCACAGAGCTGTATGTTAGAAGCCGGTGAAAAGCTCACAAGTCATATTAACTCCAGCGGCCTCGTCTGACTCCATCTGGAAACAATAGCACATGAAGAACAAGAAAAAGCTCTGACTCAGCGTTAGCGAAGCCGGATCATGAGCAATCTGCATATCAGCTTCCTACGGCCAAGAGAGAAAGACAACACAGCCTGTAATGAGACACGCGTCACGTTTAATAAGAACTGCCATTTATAACAAACCCTGTGTCCACTCTTCAGAATAACACTCGCTGTGGACGAGCGATTACATTCATCTACTGCTGCTGTACGACAGACACTAATACTGTAAATGATGGAAGTCATGTGTGCGACGCAGCTCTCTTCAAAACCCATATGTGCAGCATCTCTCGGACAGATTTACAGTTCTTGGCAGTCGTGCGGTTGCTAAAAACGTCACACGAAGAGAGCTGAGTCTGTTAAACGTGACACTTCTTACAGTTCATTAAACTGGTTTAATTGGCGTTTTGTTTTCCTCTGAAATAATGAAACCCAAACACGTAACAGTACACTGAAGGCATGATTAAACATACAAAAATAACCAATCGTGCAACTATACCCGAAGTTGAACAGGAACATAAAAGCCGTATATGTTACAGCAGAATAGCATTCTGGTATACTGCAGTATTGTTAATAAATAAGAGAGTTAATATCAATCATACAAAAGCGCTGATTCATTGTCATGTTAATTTAAAACCCCTGTTATGCAACAGCTGCTCGGCTGCAATTAATATCAATATATAGCACCAAAAAATTACTGTAGCTCTACTACATGACGCCATATTCTCCACAATGAGATGCATTAAGCCCGTTTATGTGATTCACATGATATTATGAGGCATGTTCATGGAAAAACACAACACATGTCCATGCATCTGGACACATGGATTCAGTCTATAGCCTATATCTGGAGGCAGAGCACATCCCATCCGCTCTGTGAAACACAATGAAAGAAGTCCTCGCTGACACGCCTCTAGAGGGCTTCATCGATGATGTCATTTCCTGCAGAGAGCGACACACTGACAGTCTCGCCAGACTCCAGACAAACAAGCCGCTCCGAGTCTTTAATAATGTCTTTGTGTTCAGTACGAGGGCATGGCTCCGCTCCATCCAGGGCTCAGAAGTCAAACGTCTCGAGAAGTTCTCACGGGTTCGTGTGCGAGCAGGACTTGCAGCATTGCTTCCCGTAGAACTTGTGGTTGCAAACGCCGTGCTGCGGCACCAGATAACACCAGCTGAAATGATCCTTACAGACCGCATCTGCACAGAGACACACGGATGTTACACAGAAGCATGGGATGCATGTCTGGCACACTTTAGCTTGGGGACCAGTTCTCACTATTAACTAACTATTCACTAGGGCTTGTACCTAAACTCATAATTTGCGGCTTACTAATAGTCAGCAGTGGTGGACAAAGTACACAGATCAAGTACTTGAGTAAACGTACAGATACGTATAATAAAATATTACTCCAGTAAAAGTAAAAGTACTGCTTTTTCAATTTTACTCGAGTGAAAGTACAAAAGTACTAGATTTTTTATGTACTTAAGTAAAAAAGTACTGATAGATTTATTTTCCAATTTTATATAGACTACTTTATTTAATTTTATATTAGCACATATTTTTATAATCCTACTGTTCAAAATACCTGGGATTTTCCCAAAATAACCACTATATGGAGTCAAGATATATATTTTGTTGTTGATATGGACTATGTTGATGAGAGTGATGTTGTAATGTTCACTGTGAAGCTTACACTGCGATGTACCGGAGAGAAAACAGATTTGATCATCTGATTTACACCAGTAAGAATAAAGTGTTTAAACTTGTTTTGCAGAACATCACAGTTATATATGACATGAGAATTAGGCCTGAAGCTAGGAAGAACATTTTAAGGAAAATATAATTATATTTTCATAATGATTTTTTTCTTCTCAAACCTTGTCTGTGGTGTAAAACACCCCTGGCTAAATGCCCCCAGAGGGCATCACTTTCCACTCTGATAATTACTGTAGTTATGTTCTGAACATCACATCCTTTCTTTTTACCTCAGATGTAATCTATCTAGGTGGTTGAATAAAAATATTTGGACTTTATATCTAAAAATGTCCTCAACTTAGCACCAGCAAGCTTGTTAGCTAGACAGTTAGCATCAGGTAACAATATTTACTTATTTTCAGTATGGTTATGAATAAACATTCATATCTGTCTAACTTACTCGGCTAAGTTAGTTGATCCAAACAATATAAAAATTATACTGTTGATAAACAATATAAAAACAGACAGCACATTGGGCTAAATGCGTAGCATTTTAATAAAACTGCTAACGTTACAGCAGCGGGGAATATGAACATGCATGAGTTATTTAATTTAATTTGTGTTATTTTAATGTTTCGTTTTTTGACCTAAAACATAGAGACACTGACATTGATCTGTCTGCATTCAAGCATTTCAGAGGGCTTAAATAGATCACCCTTTACAGCAGATTTAGTTCACAAACAACTGACAGTTTTGAGTTAAATATGATTTTCAGTTACAATAATTAATCCTAAAATTCGACATTAGTAACTTACTTTTCGCAGCATCAGTTGCGCACGCGCGCCCGGTTCTTTACTTGTGAGTTCAGTTCACTGAAGACTCGCTCTAAACGGTTCATTTGAATCAGTGAGTTGTCGACTCGAGAACAGCTGCAATCGGATCAGTCCAATTCGTGAATGAATCGTTTGTTGTGATTTGCGAACCGATTTAACAGGTTCATTGAAAAGAATCAGTTTGTTCATGAATCACACACCGCTTCTGCGTCTCGGAGCACGTGATGTATTATAAGGAGTAACGATATGTTTTATGAAATGTAGTGAAGTAAAAAGTACGATCTTATGCTTTGGAATGTAGTGAAGTAAAAGTAAAAGTTGCTCAAAATAAAACTACTCCAGTAAAGTACAGATACTTGAAAAATGTACTTAAGTACAGTAACGAAGAAGTTTTACTTCGGTACTGACCACCACTGATAGTCAGTAAGGTAGTTGTTAGGTTTAGGTATGGGGTTTAAGGATTAAAGGATCTAAAATATAGTCATGCAGAATAAGGCATTAATATGTGCTTTATAATTACAAATAAACAGCCAATATAATAATATGCATGTTAATAAACAACTAGTTAACAGTGAGAATTGGTCCTTAAATTAAAGTGTTACCAGCATGGTCTTTGTACATTTTGACCATTTCATTTCAACTGATTTGTAAATCACAAACAAACAAAAATACAGTTTCATTATAGTTTTAGCAATTTTAGTACTTATAGGCCTAGTATTTATTTTGAGCTTAATTGCCAAGGCATTTATTTTTCAATTAAGTTTTTAAGTTTTTTTTTTATCTAATATTTATAATTTATTTCAGCTTTATTTCAATTAAAAAAAATTATATTAAAATGTTTTTATTAAAAAGTTAATATTTAGATAACTAAAACACTGAAACACACTATCAGTGGTACAAATGTCAAATCCCTCTCTCTTTCTCTCTCTATTTTATTAGAAATTCAGCAAATTAAACATTGTTTAATCACATTAATTACAAAAATATCATGATATTAATCACAATTTTTACTGCTGTTAAATGATTAATCGTGATTAATCACATCCAAAATAAAAGGTTTTGTTTACATAATATTTGTGTGTGTATTGTGTATATTTATTACGTATATATAAATAAACACACATACAGTATATATTTTGAAAATATTTACATGTATATATTTATATTCATATAATTTATATAATATATAAATATATTTAATATATAAACGTAACATATTTTTCTTGAATATATACATGCATGTGTGTGTATTGATATATACATAATAAATATACACAATACACACACAAATATTATGTAAACAAAATCTTTTGTTTTGTTTTGTTTGACAGCACTACAATTAATTATTATAATTAACTGACAGCAACATTTTCATTGGTTTAATTTGATGTACTAAAATATCTAAAACTAAAAAATGAAATGAAATTATTAAAGAAACTATACAGACCTTTAAAAAATGACAAAATTACTGAAACTTCAACTAAAATTTAAATTAAAACTAATAAAAAAAAATTATATATATATATATATATATATATATATATGAATAAACTATAATGTATCTCAATAGTAAGAAACACTTCTCAGAAGTGCATTGATTACATATAAGCAGTATTATGTGCTGGAATCACATCCCAGCTCAGGACAGACCTTTCTTCTGTGGCTGAGGGCAGAATGCAGTGTTACAGGCCTGGGTCATCACAGGCTTCATCTGCAGGACACAGCCGGAGGAGGACCGTCCATGAAGGAGACACTGCACGGAGCGCATCTGGACACCTCCTCCACACGACACCGTACACTGCACACCAACACAACACACTATCATTAACATCCTCATATCACCATAGTCTCCATATTATCCTGGTCACATGACGAAATGAAACGATGGGATTCCGGGCAAAAAGTGTAGTTTTTAAAATAGATTTAAATGTCTTATTCTAACATAAAAGGTCTTTAAAGTTGTGTTTTGGGGCATTATGCTTTGGCACAGTATCTGTCAAATGAACTCAAACTGAAGCACAATATGCTCAGTCTCTTCATCAAGTCTGTTTTCACTGTGTTTCAAAGAGCAGTCGCACTTCGTTCACACGATCAGCTCGTGATCCGGTGTTTTCTGCGTCTCAGAACGGCTCCGTTCACACTGAATGAATGCAGTCAACTCATTTATTGCATCTGATGTGAATTTAGCACACGTTTGGAAACTCAACAGCCACCAGTTATGCTTTATTTTCACGGCAGATGATTACAGCGTTTCACTAGATTTGTAGCAAGACGTGTTTTTGTGCATGTTTTCACTGAAGCTGGAGTTATTCTTCAAAATAAACGCTTAAAAGTGCAGTATGAATTCTGCTGACAGCTAGTGGTTTAAATGCATCTCTTTCAAGTGTAGAAATTAGGAAAGAAGTATTGTAATTTCCCTACTGTAGTGTAAAGCAAAAATAATATATCTATGAAATATTAATTTGGTAACACTTTAGAATAGAGAACAGTTATTCACTATTAACTATGACATTTTCCCTCAATAAACTCCTAATTTGCTGCTTATTAATAGTTAGTAAGGTAGTTGTTAGTTTAGGTATTGGGTGGATTAGGGATGTAGAATAAGGCATTAATATGTACTTAATTACTACTAATAAATGGCTAATATTCTAGTAATATGCATGCTAATAAGCAACTAGTTAAGCGACCCTAAAATAAAGTGTTACCATTCATTTTCATTTTTTATGCAGCACAACTGTTTTACAATATATGGCTATTACTGTCATTGTTGTTATTATTATTATTCTATTGTAATTTGTTTGGCTTCCTAAAACACCAGTGTGAATGTAATTTATTTAGACTGAGACAGTATATCACAAATAAAAAGAGGGTTGAGTCCCCTTTAAGGTTTAGGTAAGTCAATTCACTGACTTTTCTCTGACTTAAGTTTTCTTAGTTAAGATCATGGGTTGCAGCTCTTAATTCTGAACTCTCAAAGTGCATTAGACAGAATCATTTAACTGTAAAATGTACAAAATTTTCATTTTTCCCCAATTCTTCATATGTCTTTTTTTTTTTAAAATATTGCAATAAATATCGTATCGTGGATTTCATATCGCAATATGTGACCCTGGACCACAAAACCAGTCATAAGGGTAAATTTTTCGAAATTGAGATTTATACATCATATGAAAGCTGAATAAATAATCTTTCCATTGATGTATGGTTTGTTATGATAGGATAATATTTGGCTGAGATACAACTATTTGAAAATCTGGAATCTGAGGGTGCAAAAAAATCTAAATATTGAGAAAATCACCTTTAAAGTTGTTCAAATTAAGTCCTTAGCAATGCATATTACTAATCAAAAATTAAGTTTTGATATATTTACGGTAGGAAATTTACTAAATATCTTCATGGAATATGATCTTTACTTAATATCCTAATGATTTTTGGCATAAAAGAAAAATCAATAATTTTGACCCATACAATGTATTTTTGGCTATTGCTACAAATATACCCCAGCGACTTATGACTGGTTTTGTGGTCCAGGGTCACATATTATAGTATCGTGAGATTTTGATATCGTTACATCCCTACAAACACAACATCAGGCTCATGACGTCAGGTGTCTGTGGGCCGAGGGAAGACCTGCCTGAGACCACGGGGACGAGTACCAGTCCGGTCTGCTGTGAGGAGACGCCACGGGACAGTCTGACAGGACACAGCTTCTCTGGAGCTCCATGGAGGGTTTGGGCACATGCTGACACTTTCTGCCTGACAACTCTCTGTATTTTCCTGCGACGTCCTTCTCTGCGCACTTCACCACACGCAGCTGAAGACCCTTACCACAGGACACTGAACACTGCAGAGAGACAGAGAGAACATCACAGCCCTCATTCAGCTCAAACACACGTCTGTGCATCAGAAAATGTGCTTAAGAGCATGGGCTCAATTTTCAGGAAATGCATGAACTAATAAAAAAAAGTATATAATGAATGCAGTGTCAGTTGCTTTGGATAAAAGCATATGCCAAATAACATTTACATTAATGCATTCAGCAGACGCTTTCATCCAAAGTGACTCAAATCATCCAAACGTAAGCAATCTTATGTTTACTAGATCACTAGATTAGGAAACAAGCTAGAAATGTAGAGAAAAGAAAGGATTATCTGGTAGCACTTTAGTATAGGGACCAATTCTCACTATTAACTAGTTGTTTATTAGCATGCATATTACTAACATATTGACTGTTTATTAGTACTTATAAAGCACCTATAAATGACTTATTCTGCATGACTATATTTTAGATCCCTTAATCCTTAAACTCCATATCTAAACTCAACAACTGCCTTACTAACTATTAATAAGCAGAAAGTATGAGTTTATTGAGGCAAAAGTCATAGCTAATAGTGAAAATTGGTCCGTAAAGACCAATTATTTTCTGCAAGTGCACGTGTTTAGGATTGGTTTAGGGTTGTGGAGTGGTTGTGTGCTGATGGAAAAGGAGTCTAAAGCTGTTTCTTGAATGTTTTGATGGTTTCAGAAGTCCAGGTGAAGGTTTGCAGCTCATTTGACCGGAGAGGAACAGAGAGGGTGAAGGTTCTGGAAAGTGACTTTGTGCCATGTTGTAAAGGAACAACAAGGCACCACTTGTTTAAAAATGTAACACATGCTGTAACTGTAAATGTAAAATATAAGAGGCCTGTGATAAATGATAAAGCTATCCTTTAGCAGATGCATTTATTTAAAGTGATCTTATTTAGGGTGACCATACGTCCTCTTTTCCCCGGACATGTCCTCTTTTTTTACCTAAAAAAAATGCGTCCGGCCGGGATTTCTAAATCGCCCAAAATGTCCTGGATTCGGCTTTTGCTTTCTACAGTCGCCATTCATTGTGTGCGTTTTTGTATTAAAGTCTTGTAAAGTCTTGCTCCCGCAAACATTTTAATATTGAATATAACTTTCGTGCATCAGGGAGCCGCTATCAATATGCAGAGTATTTAAATCACTTTGGATGCAGCTCGTGTTGGATGCAGGGTTGCCAAATCCGCATTTTCTGCACGTTTTTTGATTTTCTATCCTGGGTTAGAATTGCATTTGACTGAAATGCTTGTATTGAATCATTTTGCATTCTACCTATGATAAAAATGTGGTAGATGTTAAGTTTTGTGAAGGACGGCCACTGGTATGAACAATCTGCATAACGGTGACTGTAAAATATGTAGGCATATTTAGGTATGGAAAAGACGTCATTGTGCTAATTTGGGGGCTACGTTAACGCCCTCAAACCCAACAACCCCCCCCCCATCTGAATCATGCCCCCTACTGTCCTCTTTTTAGAAAACTAAGATATGGTCACCCTATCTTATTACAAGGACAATCTCTTCAGAGAAGTGTTGGGTCACTACTCCAAATATTTGCTTTCACACCACATCACCCCAGTGTACACAATGCAGTGCAAGGGTTTTACCGGTTGCCAGGTTGAGACGAACCACTGGGCCTTGCGCTGCTTGTGGCAGCGTTTGATCACGCAGGTCTCTTGGCTGCTGGGTTTGGGCCGAGCGGCACAGGAGGCGTCCGGCAGCACACGGGAGTCACTGCTCACACACGCCACCGCTCTCTTCATCACTCCCTTCCCACATTTACGAGAACACTGGGGGGGAAACTCAGTCGTAACATCAGACAATGATCTTCAGCCAAGTCTTAACTGTAGAATTAGTCGTGCATTTAGTGACTGTTTGTTTACATTCTGCTGGTCAGTGGACGCTGCATCACACAAAACAATAGTCTTCTGTTACAGATGCAATTATATTTATAATATTTAATCTAAAATTCTGACCCCCCCCCCCCACACACACACACACTTTTTAAATGAGGGGAAATTTTACCTCAATTTTACCTTGAAGTTGAATTGAACATATAAAAGAAGTGCAAAGTGCATTGTCCAGAAATGTACAGTTTATCATTGTATTAAGTTAAAATTCTGGGAACAACTGTTATGTTCTGGGTCAAACTAGATTCACTTGGTACAAGTAAGTTAAAGCAATAAACCTTCAATGTGAATACTTCTCACATATTACAAAAAAGCAAACATGAAAATATAAACTTAAGTTTTTTTAAACATTTGTTTTTCACAAAATGAGAAAATTATAATTGTAATATGTTTTAGGGATGTAAGATATTAGATTTTTCATATCTGATATGTTGATATTTTTCTAATCATTTTGGCCGATACTGATGTATATTTCGCTTTGTTTTGAAACAACACCACGTCTCTCCTGTGCAGAAATTATAAACAAATAATTTTTTAACTTTGGTTAGTTTTGAGAATTTGTATTTTTTTTTTTTTTTAAATGACAGGACATTGAAAGCTTTGAAAATAACTATAATAAATTCGATCTCTGCGTTTTTTTTTTTTAAAGACAGATGCAGTTGAAACCTTAACATTTTATTTGTGGATTTAACATTAATAGATGGTCAAAAGCAAAAGAGCTGTAAAAATTCTAAAAATCTTTTAGAGCTCCTTGTATTTAGGTTTTCATAATCCATTTGAAAAAAATATATTACATATTAATGAATAAATCTGTATGTATTATTTAATTTACGAGTGTCATGTTTGTGATTTTTATTCATGTAAGCTATAGCTTCTGGCGTTTTAATCAAAGCATACTCATGATTTATTTTATGACATCAATTACTGCTTTATTTATTCAGAAACACAAGTTTATTATTAATTTTTTTTTTTTTGTGGGTGTCTGTTCAGTTGCCTTTAACCATGAAATTTGTAATCAGAATTGCAACAGAATTTCATACGCACATTCCATAACACCTCAGAGTGTCAAAACTTTGCAGACATGTTCATGACCCTAAATGAGAAATATTCACACAATTTTGAGAAAAACACCCCAGGTTTACCAGTATTTTCCCCAAATCAGAAACGTGTTCGGGTCAAACTGACCATGATATAACATAATATAAGCATTTACTGCCTTTGGCTGCTATTTAAAGAAAGATATACATTTTTACACACAGTATTTTTATGTGGTTTATATTTTTATGCTTAAAGTATCAAGCTGTTAGCTTATGTCATTTACATAGGAAGGTAGTTTTCTATGTATACAGTCAAACTAAAGTTTATTCAGACACCTTCAACATTTCTCACATTATCACAGTTTATTTGCTATAGTTTAGAAAATGGTAATAAAATACAACAAGAGCTCAGAGTTAAACTGTTTCAGAACAAATTCATCTTGATAATCAGATAACTTTGATAGAAAGGTATGTAATGAATTGGGTTGAATATCTGTCAGCTGATAAATTTAAGAACACAATTCGATAAAACCAATTTAGCTCAACCAATTACCAACCAATGCTTCATTTTGTTCAGTCTGTGGTGTAAAAAGATCACATTAGTAATTAAAGAAAAACACTTGAGCAAAACATGATCAGGTCAAAGTGTCTGAATCATTTTTGATCCCAAATTTTACTGGTAGTCCACTGTATGAAGAATTTCTGGGTATAATATGTCACAGTTTACTTTATTTTGCTATCCTCACTTACATAAATTAACTATAGTGTCCTGCACCCACTAGTAAAAAGATATCAAAAATAATGAAAATAATTTTTGGTTTGACTGTATGATGCATTGATGATTGACACAGAGCACTAACCTGAGACCAGGGTCCGGCGCTCCAGACCGGCGGGCAGCTGTATGTGTTGCAGGTCTGTCTGCGGGGCGGCGGTGGTTGTGTGCACTGGTCATCGGTCACCGTGTGCACCTGATCCGGGGCTGTTTTCTGGACACAGCGCACCTGTCTGATCTGCTCTCCGGATCCACAGCTGCGGCTGCACGCGGCCCAGTCCTCCACACGCCAGCTGTGGTGTACAGTAACACACGCACACATTAGTGCCTGACATCCAGAGCAGTTATTTGTGTTAAAACAATCACTCATATTTATCATATGTGCAGAGTTCAACCCGAGCTTTCCCAGAGCATTTCTTATGTAAACACTATTATACTGCTTATTACATAGTTCTCAGTATACTGCAAACTGCAGAAAGATTACTGTTATTAAACATTATGATAAGCATTTTAACAGCATTCTGGATCATAATTGCTATGCAATACAAAGTGATTCTTTATGCCCCTTTCATATATGTTTAACAGTTTTTAAAGATGTACAGTAAATCATTTTACTCAGTTAATATGATTAAAACAGTGGATTTGATGAATTCTGTGACGTTTTGTTCCATCATATTTGAAACAGATACTTAAAAAAATATTTAATTTAAATTTATTAAAAATTATTTTTTTAAACACAAATTTATCATAGTATTTATTTACATTTTATTAAAATTTTATATTTTAAATTGCAACTTAAGCATAGAGATATTTCAAGAGTTAAAAGAATTAAAGAGTTCAGAAGCATTATCAAAATATATTTTGTTTAATTCATGTTTATTTTGTATAAAATGACTACAATCTTGTCAGTTATTTACATAATGATTCAAGAACATTGTTATTGTAGTATTATTTATATACTACTTTTTATTCATTTTTTTAATAAGCTTTTATTTGTACACTTTTGAGTTTATTTTATTTTTTAAATTAAGTTTTAGTAATGTTGTATGCTTTTGTCATTAGACATCATATACAATATAGCTTTAATTTATTTCAGTGTTTGTTTTTGTAATTTTAGTACTTAAACTTATTTCAGTTAGTTGCCAATGCAACATTTCTAATTTTCATTTAGTTTTTCATCTAATTTTTATAATTTTATTTCAGCTTTTTTTTTTTTTAAGTTCACAATAACAACACTGGTCAAAAAGGAGATGTGCATTGCATTGTGGGACACAGTATTCTAAACATTAACAGAAGCAATATAATATTATGGGAGTATGCTATTCTGAACGTACCCAATGAATCTAGTTACAGTGTCCTTTCCACAAGCCTCAGCTCCGGTTAGGGAAGGGTTAACACTGAGACACCTTGGTCATCAAGGGCAGATGGTTTGTTGACTTTCAACAAAACCCACCAGTCAAAATATCAGCTCATAAAGGCCATCAATTCACCCTAAAGCCCCCAAACAACCCGAGATCCCCGTCAGCACATTCAAACATCCCACAGGTTATTTCTCAAAGCCAAGCACATCATGGGACTGGAATGAGCAACAGCTCTGACCAATGCCATCCATCGCTGCAGTCCTAAAACAGTAGTGGATCCGTTTCACACGACAGCCTCTTTCAAATACATCCCATAGTTATACGGTGCAATCAGACATTTGATCTGCTTTAAAAGGTACCTTTGGCAATACCTCGGCTGGATGAAAAGAGCTTAACAATATGTGACCCTGGACCACAAAACCAGTCATAAGGGTCAATATTTTTGAAATTGAGATTTATACATCACATGAATAAATAAGCTTTCCATTGATGTATGGTTTGTTAGGACAATATTTGGCTGAGATACAACTATTTGAAAATCTGGAATCTGAGGGTGCAAAAAAATCTAAATATTGAGAAGATCACCTTTAAATTTGTCCAAATGAAGTTCTTAGCAATGCATATTACTAATCAAAAATTAAGTTCTGATATATTTACGGTAGAAAATTTACAAAATATCTTAATGGAACATGATCTTTACTTAATGTCCTAATGATTTTTGGCATAAAAGAAGAATCGATAATTTTGACCCATAGTATTGTTGGCTTTTTCTACAAATATATACCCCAGCGACTTAAGACTGGTTTTGTGGTCCAGCGTCACATATATCATAGGGAATATGTGGTCTCTGTTGCCATAAACCTGTTTGTGTGAAATTATTAATTATGAGCTGGATTAAACGTTCACACAGCTATGATTTCAGCAGGGCTCAGCTTTCAGCATCTGTGATTTGAGCCGTAATGCATACGGTGCAGTTGGCACTCACCTGGCCAATCACACTTTAGTTATTTGCCCCATAAATATGACTGAACATGGACATTATATTCTATTATGGCTCTATATATCTATCAGTTTTATGCTAGTGCTGCTATATAAATTCAAATGTTTAAAATGAACAACTTTATTTCAATAGATGCTGTGAGTGGAAGAAGCCGATCGATGGCAGACATCCAACATTAACCTTTCACCCCGACCGCAGTGATGTCAGGCTCTAAATGTGAACCTACACCTATTTCCATGATGTAATGGCTTCTCCATGCTCTTTCTGGCACTGAGGACTGAAGATCAAATAATGTGGTGCCCTAAAATACTCACTAAGTGTGTCTGTGCATGCTGTCTGTATTCAGGAGATGACACACAACTGACTGCTTATGTAATAGCAGTGTACACATGTGAGTGGATGTGGGTGAAGCAAACATTTATATCACCATAATCTTCGACATTTTGATTGATAATGGTAACGTGACAATAAAGATGTTTTTGGACAATTAAATGTGTGAATGTCATTCATTAGATACAAAATTTCAAATGAAACCTTACCAAAAAGTTCAAGTTAATTTTATTGAGTAAATTTAAGTAAAGTTCAAGTATATTTTCCAAGTACACTTTATGTAGTAAGTATACTAAAATCATTGTGCTAGAAATGTACTTGCATGTGACATTTTAATACTTCTTGGGACTAAATTGTCACAATTTTTAGTTTATATATTTAGGGCCAGTATATACTTACAGTATATACTAACAAATATACTTAGGGCCAGTTTTACTAACAGCTTGTGCCAGCGCAAACCGTCTTTTGGCATTAAAATAGTACTGTCAGGTTTTACTAAAGACGTGCAGTGAAGAATTAGCGCTGGAAAGACATGGACACAAGTTATTTTTGCACCTGACCTCATGCACAAATTACTGGCATTTGCGCCATTATTTAACGCCCAAATAAAGCATGTCTTAAACTATTTTGACCTTGAAATGGCTGCAATTGTTGCTGTAGAGAACAGAGAGCGTGTGATAGAAAGGAGAGGATTTTTTCCACACGTTTTAATTTATTTGGAATGCAAGAAGAACACGAAAATATCGTTTGCCAAGCCATGTTATTTTTAATTTGCTTCAGGAAATAAAAGATGACTCAGAACCCTAAACTAAAGGAGTCACGCGATATCAGCTCTCTCTAAACTTCTTTCAACTCTTTATTTTTTGCCTCCGGTTCTTATAAATGTACTGTGGCTTCTTTATTTCTTTATTCTTTATTTGTGACTACGCTAATTTGCGCTGCACTTGGTGTATTGTGTTGGTCGATATGTTAATGAGATGTTTGCGTCTGTGTTCTTTATTTTGCACATTGTTAGTAAATCACCTGCAGAAATTTCTCCTTCCATCTGCGCTGTTATGGAATTGCGCTCTCGCGCTAATTTGCCCCATTTAGTAAAACTGGCCCTTAGACTTTTCTGTAAGCCAAGTACCTCGCACGATTGGGAGGGGTGGAGGCACTGGTCTCCTTATTTCAAATGAATGGAAATTTGATCTTCTACCATCTCCTACAGGCAACAGTTCATTTGAATCTCATGCAATTACTATTACCCACCCTGCTAAAATCCACTTTGTAGTTGTGTATCGTCCCCCAGGTCAACTGGGTAACTTCTTGGAGGAGTTGGATGTGTTACTGTCAAACTTTTCTGAGGATGGTACTCCTCTGGTACTGCTCGGTGACTTCAACATCCACCTAGAGAAACCCCAGGCTACTGACTTCAACACTCTTCTCACTTCATTTGACCTCAAACGAGTGTCTACTACGGCTACTCACAAATCAGGTAACCAACTGGACCTCATCTACACACGCTACTGCTCCACTGACAACACATTAGTAACTCCACTGCACACCTCAGACCACTTCCTCATCACTTCTAACCTCACACTAACTCCTGAAATAGCACACGCTCCTTCGCAGGTCACCTTTCGACGTAACCTACGCTCGCGCTCTCCCTCTCGCCTATCCTCAATGGTTTCATCCGCACTACCTTCACCCTCTCAGTTTTCAGCACTCGACACAAACAGTGCTACTTGCTTCACTCTAACATCTTGCTTAGACAACTTTTGCCCCTTTCATCCAGACCAGCACGCGCTACCCCCTCTGCCCCCTGGTTGTCCGATGTTCTCCATGAACATCGTGCTAAACTAAGGGCTGCAGAGAGGAAATGGCACAAATCCAAAAACTCTACCGACCTTAGTGTGTATCAGTCACACCTCTCTTCCTTCTCTGCAAATGTCTCCACTGCTAAAATGTCATACTTCCACAACAAAATTAACAACTGTTCCGACTCTCGCGCACTCTTCAAAACTTTCTCTTCTCTTCTCTGTCCTCCTCCCCCTCCTCCTTCATCAACTCTTACAGCTGATGACTTTGCAACTTTCTTCACAAATAAAACAAAAACCATCAGTGACCAATTCCTCACACCACAAACTAATAATAACTTCATAACGACAAATACACAATCTCTCACCTCCTTTTCTCCTCTCTCGGAGACGGAGGTTTCCAAACTCATCCTTTCCAATCATCCCACTACTTGTCCACTAGATCCTATCCCCACTCACCTCCTTCAAGCCATTTCTTCTTCAGTCATACCTGCGCTTACTCACATTATCAACACCTCGCTTCACACTGGTACATTTCCCACAGCATTTAAGGTATGCCCACTGCTTAAAAAACCTGCTCTAAATCCAGCACTTTTAGAAAACTACAGACCGGCATCCCTTCTTCCATTCATTGCAAAGACACTTGAGCGAGTTGTGTTCAACCAACTCTCTCTGTTTCTTGCACAGAACAACATTCTGGACAACAACCAATCTGGCTTCAGAAGTGGCCACTCAACTGAGACTGCCCTACTCTCGGTTACAGAGGCCCTGAGACTGGCAAGAGCAGCTTCCAAATCCTCTGTACTCATCTTGCTGGATCTGTCTGCTGCCTTTGACACAGTTAACCACCAGATCCTCATGTCCATCCTCAGAAAGATGGGCATCTCAGGAACCGCCCTCCTGTGGTTTGAGTCTTACCTCTCAGATAGGTCCTTCAGGGTGTCTTGGAGGGGTGAGGTTTCAAAGTCACAACTTCTTGCTACTGGAGTTCCTCAAGGCTCAGTGCTTGGACCACTTCTCTTCTCCATCTACATGTCGTCATTAGGATCGGTCATTCAGAAGCATGGCTTTTCCTACCACTGCTATGCTGATGACACTCAACTCTACTTCTCATTCCAACCAGATGATCTGACGGTAACTGCTCGCATTGCAGCCTGTCTGAGTGACATTTCTAGCTGGATGATGGACCATCACCTTCAGCTCAATCTTGCTAAGACAGAACTGCTCGTGATCTCAGCCAACCCATCACTTCACCACAACTTCTCTATACAGCTGGGTTCGTCAACCATAACTCCTTCCAGGGCAGCCAGGAACCTTGGAGTTGTGATCGATGAACAGTTAAACTTCACAGACCATATTGCTACAACGGCCCGGTCCTGCAGATTTGCCTTATACAACATTAGGAAGATTAGCCTTATACAACATTAGGAAGATTAGGCCCTTCCTGTCAGAGCAAGCTGCACAACTCCTTGTCCAAGCTCTTCTTCTCTCCAGACTGGACTATTGTAATGCTCTCTTGGCAGGCCTTCCCGCATGTACTATCAAGCCTCTGCAACTGATCCAGAATGCAGCAGCCAGAGTGGTCTTTAATGAGCCAAAAAAAGCTCACGTTACCCCTCTCTTCATCAGGTTACACTGGCTACCAATAGCCGCTCGCATCAAATTCAAGGTACTGATGTTTGCCTACAAGACCACAACTGGCACTGCACCAATATACCTAAACTCGCTAGTTCAAACTTATGCGCCCTCCAGAAGCTTGCGTTCTGCAAGTGAACGACGCCTTGTGGTGCCATCCCAAAGAGGTACCAAATCACTCTCACGGACCTTTTCCTGGACTGTGCCCAGCTGGTGGAATGCCCTCCCGATCTCAATTCGAACAGCTGAGTATTTAGCCATTTTCAAAAAAACATCTAAAGACACATCTTTTTCGCCAGCACCTGACTAACTAATACTAACACTTACCTATTCTATTTAAAAAATAAAAATAAAAAAAATAATAATAATTCATAGCTACGTGTACTGTGCTAGTCTAACTGAGACTTGTCATGGCACTTGTATACTGTTGCTCTCTCGATGGTCTGATTGCTTCTATTGTTCTCCTCATTTGTACGTCGCTTTGGATAAAAGCGTCTGCTAAATGATTAAATGTAAATGTAAATGTAAGTATACTTAAGTATAACTTTAAGTATATCTCTGATACATAGGCTACATAAAATATAGACTCACAGTATACTCTCTTATATTTAGTTTTTAAAGTATACTAATAGCACACTAGAATAAACCTATGCTTTTGTAAAAGAAGTGTAATTTATTGGAAAGAAAGACACAAATATACTTGATAAAGAATTGAGTTGGTTTAGTAATGCTAAAACAGCAGATGTAGTGCTGAAGGTGAAGACAGTATTGTGTTGGTTTGTGATTAGTTGGTAGTTAATGTGATTGTTTACACCTCAGCAGAGCTGACTTCATAAATCCACTAAATTCACCAAAACACCTGATTCAGACACATTTGCAGATGGTTTAATATTTTATCTAATGCAGTGTATATGTGTTTGTTTGATTGTGTGCTGAGTTTGGAGGGGTTTTAACCTTGGCCTCTCGTAAACCCAAAGAGTTCAAGCCAAGCATACAGTACATCAGATAAACCTGATGCAATAAATGCTGTTTACAGAGGCCAGTTAATGAAGCAGACAAACACAGCGTGAGAGAGAGAGACCCCCAGTAAAAGAGTATTTTCACGGTGCTCTCGCAGCACCTGCTTCAGTCGTGACGTCATGAAGCCATCGTCAGGACACTGGATAGACTGCAGCACATGTTTGGCTGCTGTTACCCGCAGAGTGACTCACTGCTGTGCTCTTGGACACCAAAAGTGTCTCACAACCACAGAACATAATCTATGAGTTTGAACGCAAATGTTTTTAGCTACACAAGCCTGACTTCACACACTGCTGCCTTCCAAAATACACTCAAGCACATACTGCAGTTTCAGTGTGGCACAAGGGGCTTTAATGTGCTTAACTGTATTGAATGCACACTTGTAGTGTACTTTTAAAAAGTGCACTTTGTAATAATAATGTCAAATTAAACGTTTAATTTAAAATACATCTTAAATCATTATGTTTTAATAATCTTTTTTTGTGCTTTAAAGAAGTACACTTATTTTGATGTGTTGACTAACATACTAAAGCACATGTAAAGCACTTGATTATAATTTTAACTGTAGAGTATTACATTTAAAGTTAATATTTTAAATGTACTAAATTGGAACTTCATTGTTATAAATTGTCACGTGTGTGTTCCCTAGGTGTTTCCTGTCTGCCCTTATTTGGTTTATTTCCTGTCCTAGTTTCATCACCGTTTATTCCATTCACCTGTCCTGTATTAATTATCTTGTTTCCTCATTTTGTTGGTCCCTTTAAAAGTCCTGAGTTCTCCCCTAGTCATTTGTCTGCTGTTAAATGTCTTCTTGGTTTTTGATTGAATGTCTTTCCCTGCCTGTTATCCCCGATGTTGATTAAAACCCGTATTTTTGGATATCCCTGTCTCTGTGCACCTTCATCCCCGCGAACACCTGACAGAACAGCAGACCCCAAAAAAGAGAGTGACGCCCTTCCCCCGTTTTGTTTTGCCGTTTTTATCCAGTTTTTGTTAAATTTTTCCCCCTCCTCTCCACGACATGGAAGTCGTGGAGAGGCCCGCCATTCACGGCCCGCCATTCACGGGAGATCACGCCGCCGTTCGCGGCTCACCCAGGACCGCCGTTCGCGGGAAATGGTTCCGTCGCCCGCAGCGATGATGATGATCCCCAGACCCGCCAAAGGCAGAGGTACACGTGCCTTTGGGGGTCCTGGTTATTTATGAGGGGATGACATGGTCCCCGGAACCTGCTACTCGACAGCGCCCTCCTGTGCCCGCTCCAAGGTAGCGCCCTCCTGTGCCCGCTCCAAGACAGTGCCCTCCTGTGCCCGCTCCTCGCAAGCTCTCCTTTTCCGCTGGTCCCGTCCAGCTCCGCTTCGTTTGCGCTGGCCCGTCCAGCTCTCCTTCGATTTCCGCTGGTCCCGTCCAGCTCCGCGCGTCCAGAGCGCCCCCAAGAGTTTGCGCTGCCAGAGCGCTCCCGAGAGTTTGCGCTTCCAGAGCGCCCCCGAGAGTTTGCGCTGCCAGAGCGCCCCCGAGAGTTTCCAGAGCGCCCCCGAGAGTTTGCGCTGCCAGAGCGCCCCCGAGAGTTTGGCTGCCAGAGCGCCCCCGAGAGTTTGCGCTTCCAGAGCGCCCCCGAGTGTCCGCGCTTCCAGAGCGCCCCCAAGTGTCTGCGCTTCCAGAGCGCCCCCAAGTGTCCGCGCTTTTAGAGCACCCCCAAGTGCCCGCGCTTCCAGAGCGCCCCCAAGTGTCCGCGCTTCCAGAGCATCCCAAGTGTCCGCGCTTCCAGAGCGCCCCCAAGTGTCCGCGCCTTGCAAGTGCCCTCCAGAGCCTGCTCCTCGCAAGTGCCCTCCAGTGCCTGCTCCTCGCAAGTGCTCTCCTGTGGGCATCCCAGAGCCCGCTCCTCGCCAGCGCACCCCAGAGCCTGCTCCTCCAGAGCGCCTTCAAGTGCCCGCTCCTCCAGAGCGCCCACCAGAGCCCGCTCCTCCTGAGCGCCCACCAGATCCCGCTACTCCTGAACGGCTCCCAGAGGGGAACTTCCCCAAGAAAATTTTTTGGGGGGGGGGCATATATCCTCTGCCAGGGTGGCCGGGCCTAGGGCCAAGGCCACGGAGCTCCCTGACCCGCCATGGCCTCCCGAGTCCCCTGATCCGCCCTGGAGGTCTCTCCAGTATCCTGTCCGGCACCGGCCTCCAGTGCGCCCGCCCCCCCTCCCCGGTAGAACCGGTAAGGACGCGCCTACCGGGAGGGGGGCGATCTGTCACGTGTGTGTTCCCTAGGTGTTTCCTGTCTGCCCTTATTTGGTTTATTTCCTGTCCTAGTTTCATCACCGTTTATTCCATTCACCTGTCCTGTATTAATTATCTTGTTTCCTCGTTTTGTTGGTCCCTTTAAAAGTCCAGAGTTCTCCCCTAGTCATTTGTCTGCTGTTAAATGTCTTCTTGGTTTTTGATTGAATGTCTTCCCTGCCTGTTATCCCCGATGTTGATTAAAACCCGTATTTTTGGATATCCCTGTCTCCGTGCTCCTTCATCCCCGCGAACACCTGACATAAATGTGTAATTACAAATATATTTAAACACAAGTTTCAATAGAAATGCATTAAAGGGTATTTTAGTTTATCATAAAGGCTTGTTAGTGCATTTAGCAGTCACACTTTAACCATATTTCAAAGACAACAGAATTATGAATTACATATAAATATGGACTTAAGTCTAACTTAAGTGGGTCAGAAACACTGTAAAGTTCAGCTAATGGCATTTAGTATAAATTTAAACTGTAATATATTTTCATTTAATTACAAATAACATGCAATTGTCTGAGAACATTACATTTAGTGTGTATGTTCTTGTAAAGTATATAATTTCTGTATTAAGTGCTCATGTAAATTTTTTTTTTTAGAGTGCACTTCTTTTCAAAAGGGTCTCTAAAAACCTAATTTGAGAGATCAGACACTGGGACTGTGATGGTCTTTACCGAAAACACTGCATCTTACATACAACAGCAGTCATTATACAATTATTTACCTGTTTGTTCAATGTGCATTCAATTGTTTTAGACATTCATGCTAGTTTTGGCATCTTCACTGACGCGCTCTCTCTCTCTCTCTCTGTCTCTCTCTCTCTCTCTCTCTCTCTCTCTCTCTCTCTCTCACACACACTCTCTCTCTCTCACACTCTCTCTCTCACTGTCTCTCTATCTCTATCTCTCTCTCTCTCTCTCTCTCCCTCTCTCACTCTCTCTGTCTCTCTCTCTCTCTCACTCTCTCTCTCTCTCTCTCTCTCTCTCTCTCTCTCTCTCTCTCTCACAGTGTGTTGGCTACAATACCTGAATGTTATTTTTGTAAGGCTTCTGACACTGTGTTTCATTTATTTTGTGAGTGTTCAAGGCTTACTCCACTTTTTGTACTTTCAGAAAAGCTAATTATGAAATTGGGATTTTCATTCACAAAAACCCTTTTTATTTTTGGTTGTAAGTATAAGCAGTCGTGGCGTGAACAGTGTGTGCTTGCCAATTTTTTATTAGGACAAGCCAAGTTAGCAATCCTGAAAACTCATCAATGTTAAAAAGGCTGTCTTTTTTAAATCATTGGTAGAGTTTAGGGCTGGTGTTAAATTTGCATATTATAAACAAACTAATAATGTACCTTTTTTCTAAATGAGGTGGGTGTGAAAGATGCTTTAGTGACACTGAGTGAGTTTGGAAACATGGTTTTTAATTGGTAAAATTGTAATTTAATACTTTGTTGGTGTTTTTTTTTTGTGTGTGTATTAGCTCTGTAATGTGTTGAGAAATGGTGTAGATTAAAGGGGTTTTAAAAGTCTCTCTCTCACTACTTCTCTCTCTCTCTCTCTCTCTCTCTCTCTCTCTCTCTCTCTCTCTCTCTCTCTCTCTCTCTCTCTCTCTCTTCTCTCTCTCTCTCTCTCTGTCTCTGTAGCCCTCATCTCATCTCTCAGGGCAGGAAGCCCATGAAGACTCAATGCTTGGACGGATCACTTTACAGGACCAAGTCAGCATTTTCTGGGAAGACTGACATAAGAGGACAAAAGATCTCTGACTGGAAGATCATCTGTGTGCCAGGGAAACCGGTTTAATCAGACTAATCCAGAGATAGAGCAGTGGACTGCACTGGCTCAGGCACACAAACACCCAACACTGCTCTCTCAAGCACATCTGAAGAAACGAGAGATGCTCGTTTGTGCTGAAGTCCCTGCAGTGATGCGAGGGTGTCGTGGGTGGTTGCCAGGGTGTTGCTATGCAGTTGTTACAGTTTTAGACTGGCCTTTAGAGAATTACTATTGCAGGTTCTACACTCTTAAAAATAAAGATGCTTAATAGGTTCTTCACAGCGAAGCCATAGAAGAACCATTTTTGGTTCCACAAAGAATCATTCAGTCAAAGGTTCTTCAAAGAACATCTCTTTCTTATCTTTTTATAACCTTCTTTCGCCACAAAGCAGCTTTTGTGAAACAGAAAGGTTCTTCAGATGTTAAAGGTTCTTTATTGAACCATTTAGACAAAAAAGCTTCTTCTACGGCATTATTTTTAAGAGTGTAGGGTGTTTGCCAACTGGATCTTGCACTTATCATCTTTCTTTGTCAATGATTTCACGAGAGGCTGATGTAACGGTCATGACAGGCGTGTTTTTTGGGATGGGACCAGAGTCTGTCTGTCTGTCTCTAAAGCCATCAACACTTGCTGATATGTTGTTCAATACTTTCGCTGACAGTCGAGCGGCGCGTCCCTCACCACCAGTGCGTTACAGAAAACACGTGCAGGACGGATCCGATATCCAGCCGTCAGAGACCAGTGCACATGGATCTGTAATGTGCATGGGTGTATAAACTTTACAGAAAAATAAATTAGTTTTGTTGTGAGCTATTAAATATGTTGTGTGAGCTATCATCTAGACAAGATGCTAATCTAAACACAACGGATTTAAAATGATCTCAACTCAGAGGTCTTGACCTTCTCAACTGCACATAACAATTACATTTAGGATACAGTTACTTGCAACCCAGTGAACCATTTACATTATTTTACAATTTTAAATAATTTTGTCTATTGGCATGAAAATGGCAAACCACACAAGGTTTTAAATACTATTTTAGGGCTGTTGATCATTAAAATAGCAATTAATCGTTATTTATCACACCTAAAATTTGCCATCTGGTATATATTTTCACTCTAAATCTCCAAATGTATTTCTAAACAATATAAAGTATTTCTAGTATTTTTAATAATTGGTATTATAAATATTTGTGTCATGGCTTCTTATGATGGCCATTATCACTGATATCACTACTGATGCCTCTATTACACTGACATTTTTCATTTCTGGGTATAAAAATGTAATTATAGCCATTCATCGTTACAACATAATTGAAAGCCGGGTGCAAACTAAAAATTAACAGCATAAATGATATCAATGATAAACAGAAACAAATCATAAAACATTAAAACTATACAATGAACGTGTTACCACAACTTAAGTACATGCATAGTTAAACATGTATTGATTTAAACGAATTAAGCTGCAAACATTATTTTGATGAGTTCTGTTAAATCAACCTTAATAATAATATAAAACCTAAATATTGTGAGTAATATTTTAAAAAATGTTGTGTGTTAGCTGTTTTTTATTTTTTTAATAAGGTGTAGTAACTTAATGAAATAGTGGATTTTGTGTTCCCAGCATGCTTTGCACAGGACTGGATAAGCAGAATAAATGTTGAAATTATGTGTTGTTTAGTTTGTTGAACATAGTAGTTTGTTGGTTGAACATAATTTTATTTCTCAAAACGATCAATGCAAACTGTTGCTTTATTTATTTATTTGTATGTTTGTTTCTTATTATTATTATTTATAGTCAAAACATTTGTTTTTAGAGTGTAGCCCTATTTTTCTTCACATTCAAAATGTTCATAACAAGGTTGCAAAAATTGCAAATGTCATAAAAATGAATTGAACAAATATATAATATTTAGTTTATAGATTATAAACATTTTCTAAATGTTTGAAACCATTTTCTGATATACCTTTCACTGACCACTGGTTGAAAAACACCTATTCACGTGCTCAAACGCCCGGCTCACAGCCGTCTGTCAGCGATGTGTTTCCTCTGAGCTTTACCGTGTCACTATTCTCTCGCCTTAAAGCCGGTCTCGTCTGGTTCTCCTCAGTCCCAGCAGACCCAAAACCCTCTCAGTAATCCTGCAGGACATGCTCTCATCCCTCAAAAGCCCTCGTTTTTCAGCAGCAGGTTAAACATGGACCTTCATCACGAGAGTGTTTCTCCAGCATCTCCTGACGAGCCATGAGCTCACTGCATATTCAATATCCTCCACCATAAATCAGCACATTAGCCATATTACTGTACATGTCGAGACAGATATTTCTCGTTTGCATTGTCTCATCTCAGATTATTCTGTCAGAACAGGTTGTTGCACAATCATGCGGAATAAATAATAACAGTTCTGACATCTGAAATCACAAAAACGTGCATGTGATTGCCAAACATCATGAAAAACCATAGAAGCAATAACAACAAACAACAAGAAACCTACAAAACAGCCTCTCTGGTGATCAGCATCACGGTCGGATCTGCCTGTCATGAATTGTCAAATCCAATGACCCTGCGCTGGTCTAGAATTGTCCAGATTCGGTGCAGATCTGGGGTCAGGGTTGTGAGGTCACCTTTGTCACTGTCCCAGGAATTGATGAACGGTGGTGCCAACATGTGAGTAATGTAGGGTACACCCAAGACGTGCCAGTTGGCCAAGGTGACCTTTCACCTCACCACGCCCAGACCGAGCTGCCAGACGCCCATCAGTGGGCTAATTCATCTCAACATGTTTACTGGGCAATGCCCTTCGATGTTAGCCATCAAATCAGCTTTGAGTTCATGCAAACATGATGGATGAAGCATGTTCTCACACACACTGGGGAAATGACCTGTTTGTTTCAATCACTGAACTCATGTGTAGCGCTGGAGAGGCTCGAAGGCTCATGGGGTGCAGGTTCTCGGACCAGGTGAATGTGCAGCTTTAGAGGTTTCAAATGCTTTATTACTCCAAAATCTGGAATCTTTTACCAATGGAAATCAGACAAGCTCTTTTAAAAGGCATCTCAACTTTTCATGATTGAAAATCTGTCTATTTAATGCTTTCGTCTTCAATAATACTGCAATGAATTATCTTCACATCAAAAGCTTTCTCAGCAAATATTAAGACATTATTGTTTTAATTAATTAATAGGCATATCAAATAATTAATTAGATTAAAATGTTATATACATTTTATAAAACAACAAATCATACATACACTACCATTCAAAGGTTTAGGGTTGTTATGATTTTTTAATGTTTTGAAAAAATCATCAAGGCTGCATGTCACCAAGGCTAAAAAATGTGAAATATTATTACAATTTAAAATAGCTGTTTTCTATGTGAATATTAAACTGATATTAAACTGAAACTGATATTAAACTGTAATTTATTTCTGTGATCAAAGCTGTATTTTCAGCATCATTACTGCAGTCTTCAGTGTCACATGATCTTCAGAAATCATAATAATATGCTGATTTGCTGCTCAAGAAACATTTCTGATTATTATTAATGTTGAAAACAGTTGTGCTGCACAATATTTTTTGTGGAAACTGTGATACATTTTATTTTTCAGGATTCACAGATTAATAGAAAGTTCAAAAGAACGGTATTTATTTGAAATGGAAATCTTTAGTAACATTATAAATGTCTTTACTGTCACTTTTGATCAATTTAATGCATCATTGATGAATAAAAGTATTCATTGCTTTAAAAAAACAAAAAAATCTTATTGTCCCCAAACTTTTGAATGGTAGTTCAACTGATATTTTTTTGTATGCCTGATTTTAAATACAAATGCAACAAAAATATTAAAGCTGCAAGCAGCGTCGAAAGGGCCCTCGCACCCGGGCTCACCGCCAGGAAAACAGCAATATGCATTTAAAGGGGTCCTATTATGCTTTTTCACTTTTTTAATTTTAGCCAGTGTGTTGTGTGTATGTTTGGACATAAAACGATCTACAAAGTTACAAATCTCAAAGTCCACTCCAAAGGGAGATATTTCGTTTAAAAAAAAATCCCTTTTCAAGAACTACAACGAACGGCTCGTTTGGACTACAAAGTTGTTTTCCTGTATTTGTGATAACACAATGCGGTCCATAAGAATATCATTCAAATAAATCCCGCCTACGGAAATGTGAATGGTTGGCGGGTGGGGAGAACGCTTGCTTGAGCACTGCATGTTTCAAAATCAAAACCCAGTGTGGGTGCTTTTATATCACTGTATTTCTGATGGAAACCAGCTGTTTTCAGAAAATTTTGGATGTCATTTTCATTTCATCTTGCATGTCTGATAAAGCAGCGTTTGTGAGCGGAGCTCTGCTTTGTGTACAGCGTTACCGTGGAAACCTCCAGCTCTCCCGCTCCAACTGCGCCTCCCGCTGGCAGAGAATTAATTTGCATATATATGCCGCCACAAATAGTGTAAGTCTGTGGGACTATGTATAAATTCAACTGTATAACAGTTTCACTGCAATTCATGTTATAATGTTAGAATTAAAGAACAATAAACATAATACATATTACAGTTGCACTTATCAGTACATAGTAAATGCAGTTCTTTTTAAGCTGTTGTTGACATCCTATCTAAAACGTGATTTAGCGAAAAAAAAAATCCTCTTGTTCAACATTCTCGGGGTCTGAATTGATATGGCAATATTGACGAACTTGCTGCTTTGGCAAGGGGCGGGGCAGTACTGAAACACTGTCTAAGCTGTTCGCCAATCACAACGCACTGGGACAGCTAACCAATCACAACACATTTAGTTTTTGGGAAGGCGGGCCTTCATCAAACCCAGAACTAATCGAGCCGTTTGTGCCAGGCTGGGGAGAAAGGTATTGTAACAATGTAAAAATAATAATGCGATTTTCGAACCACCAAGCATGAGAGCATGTTCTAGTACACCCCTGAAACAAAATCAAGACTTTGTAAAAGAGCATAATAGGACCCCTTTAAAGTGGTAAATATAGGAGGAATATGTCAAAGTAATTTATATGTGCCAAACTTCCTGTTGCCAGCAGGTGGCACTATGATTATAACAGAATATTGGCCTTCAGATGTGTTCAGGCCAGGACTCTTATCGAACGTGTGAAGTTAGGGGCAGATCGCACATTGTATGTAGTTACAACAACATCCTTTTCCATGGCGAAACATCGAAATTTGTCAGGCCGCCACAGAAATGCCCTTTAACGAAAACTCAAGATCTTCACAATTTAACATTGTAAAGGCCTTTAGAGTAGACTGACCAAATATAATGTTGATGTCATTAAATCTCTAGGAGGAGTTTGTTACAGAGTAAAACATGCCACTTCATGTTGCCAACAGGTGGCGCAATGACTATAACTGAATATGGGCATGGGCATGTGTTCAGGACAAGACTCAAACAGGTGAAGTTTGGGGCAGATCGGACATTGTCTGCCTGAATTATAACAACTTCCTATTTCATGGCGAAACATTGACGTTTGTCAGGCCGCCACGGACACGCCCTTCAGCGAAAACTCAAGATCTTCGCAATTTAACATCACAAAGGGCTTTAGATTACACTGACCAAATCTGGTGTTGATCTGTTTAAATCTCTAGGAGGAGTTCGTTTAAATACAATGCCTGAAAATGGCAAAAACAGCATAAAACTTGCAGAGAAAATTCAAAATAACAGACTTCGTTTTGGGTTTTGGGCTTCGTACCGGGGGGACTTTTTTGTAGGTATTGGTGTTTTACATGTGCCTACAGAATTTCGTACATGTATGTGAAACATAGCTCGAGTGGCACTTTGTTGAATTTTATAGGTGGCGCTATTGAGGCATTTTGCCACACCCACTGCTGAAACCCATATCAGATGTAAATATTCACCACTTCTGTTGTGTGTGCAAAGAGTTTTCGAGCATGTTTAGGCCCTCAAAAATGCGATTCATTTTGGAGAAGAAGAAGAAACTGAGCAATTCCAATAGGGTCCTCGCACCAAAATATATTATTAGGGTAATTATGATTATTATTACAATTATTAAGAGATGCTCAGGTCTTTAAGTGGATATGGCAAACGGGAGAAGCAGCAGCAGCAGTGCAGTGTTTTCCCATCAGTATGAGCAGCTGTGTGTTTAGTGTGTTAATGACGGCACAGATGCAGACGCTTAGCAGGATTATAGAGCGTGATCTGCCTCTTACACTCAAGATATGTGAGAAACTCAGAGAACCGGAGAAACTGAGCAAGAGTAGAGAAACGTGTGAGAAAGAGCTGGATCTCACTGCCAAAGAAAACACCGCTACACTTGGGAAACAATCAGCTGAGCATCAGGCAGGTTTACAGGAGCTTCAGACACTTTAATGCTTTAAGAGCAGCTCTCAGAGACACGAGGAGTCTCTCTGTCAGCTGTCAGCTGTGAAGACGCCTCTGCGCTGGACCTCAGGGATGCACAAGACCTGCTCTGTGAACTGAGATTCTGGCAGAGCTGATGTGAGCGTCATTCTGTGTCTACCTTTCCAAGCCATTGGACATTGTTGGTAATTACCCTGGAGTCTAGCTGGACTAGGCTTGATAATCGAGACAAAACGTGCTCTGCATGACGCTGCTATGGAGACGCTTCTAAAACATCTGATGATGGACATGAGAAAACATGAGCAGTGAGGTTTAAAACCACACACACACACACACACACACACACACACACACACACACACACACACACACACAGAGATCTGCTGCAGTGACACGAGATCAGACAGCATCTGTGTCTCGTGTCAAATATCTGCAACCAGTCATAACCATGTAGTAACTAGCATGAGAATAAAAAACATTGCATAAAGCATAATAAACTTATGCAATTTAAACTTTAAATGATTGGTTTGTGGTGTTAAAGGCATTTGTTGAGCAACATAACACAAGCATGCACAGTATGTTAATTATAAACTGTATAATGATGATGTCTAATGATGGACACTGTGTAAGAGTAATAACACATGACTGATCTGAACTTGTCACTGTATTCAGACTGACATTAGATGAGGAATAAAAATACAAAGCACAAACAAACCTGGTTCTGAAAGGCAAAGAAACTCTTGTTAATTGCTTTCATTAAAATTGCTTTCATTAATTGAAAAAAGCGAAATTAAATATAAATGTTACATAATAAAATAAGACCATAAAATGTAGAAATGTTGCAAAAGTTGAAGCAGTTTTATTTTATTATCATAGAGACACTATTAAAGTTTTTTATTAATTATTTTGAATTTGTTTTTATTTTAATTTTAGATAAAGTTTTAGTAATACAGTTGTGTGTTTTTCCATTTCTATTAATTTATTTTATTATTATGCCTATATATGTCCACATTATTATTATTTTTTTGTTTTAAATGTTATTTTAGTACATCAAGTTAAACTAACTGAAAAGGAGAAATGCTGCTTTGCTATTTATTTGTTTGTTTGTTTGACTTATTTTTAGTTAAAGGGTAATTTCACCCAAAAATGAAAATTAGCCCATGTTTTACTCACCCTCAAAGCATCCCAGGTCTATGTGACGTTCTTCTTTAAGACGAATCCAATAGGAGTTATATTAAAAATTGTCCTGGCTCTTCCAAGCTTTATAATGGCACTGGGCGGGTGTTTCTGTTCAACAGTCCAAAATACGTCAAATAAAGCGCATCCATCCATAATAAAACATCCCTCACACGGCTCCGGGGGGTGAATAAAGGCCTCCTGTAGCGAATCCATGCGTTTTTGTAAGAAAAAAATCCCTACTTAAAATGTTAGAAACAGTTTTCTCTCACTTCTGCTAACTGTCGTACATGCAAGCTGTTCCGGGCGGATGACGTAGGACGTATGTGCAGCGCAGTGTGAGGTTATGGACATTTTATTATGGATGGATGCGCTTTATTGCACTTGTTATGGACTGCTGAACAGAAACACCCATCCAGTGCCATTATAAAGCTTGGAAGAGCCAGAACATTTTTTAAATATAACTCCAATTGGATTTGTCTGAAAGAAGACAGTCATATACACCTAGGATGCCTCGAGGGTGAGTAAAACATGGGCTAATTTTCATTTTTGGGTGAATTAACCCCTTAAATATGATAACCCTGAGTTGAAGTACTAAAACTGAAATTAAACTAAATTAAATAGAAATAAATAATTTTGAAATAATAAAAGTATTAATTTTAAATTACATTTTAAAAATAAAATGAAAACTGAAAAAAAATAAAAAAATAAAGCCAATTCAAAATATTAATAAATACTACAAGAGTATATAAATAATACAAAATTAACAGTAGTTCCTTTCCAGGGCCGGATTATCCAATGGGCATTATGGGGCCCAACTTGGGGCCCAAGCGAGGGGAAGAAAAAAAAAAAATAGGAGGGTCTTTACGTGAAGGGCAAATAGGGCGCACAGTAACCTACCAGTGCCTGGTTGACACTCAAGAATACAAAAAGACACATTTGTATGAATGGCCTCAGTGGTGAAGGCAGTAGAGCGACAGGCTGAAGGAATCAATCACTACAATCACTTTCACTCTATGGGCCTCATTCATGAAACATGAGCAGAACAAACTTTTCTGTAAATCGTTCATAAAGCCGTTCTGACGTAGACTAAACTTTGGAATTCATGAAAATGTTCTATTTTCAAAATGTTAGTTGGTACAAAAGAAATGTACACCTGCTCCTTGTGTAAATATGGGCGTAAACATTCTGTGTTCTTTTTGGCAAACTGATGGCATTGCGTTTTGATTCACTGCCATATTTTATAAGTTTATAAGTTATTCATATTAGAAGTTATTATTATTACAAGTTATTACAATATATATTAATACACTGCCGTGGATATTCTAGGGATGGGCAACTGGCGGCCAATTGTCTTTTAGTAGGCTACGGCCCGCTGGATTATATTAGACTCGGATGATCAATTTTAAAACATTTGAAAAGTAAAGATTGCATTGACTTTAAGATGTTAATACTATCTCCAACCAGGAGAGGTCGCTAGTTTCCAGCCGCTCACCGTATTACATCGTAGTAGGATAGGGACTTTAACGTAAACATTCACTAGCAAATTATTTAAAAAAACTGACCATAAAAACAGTATTTTCCAGTCAAGATGGTAAACAGATTTTCTTTTTACCAAGTTCAAGGGGATACCTATATGTTTGGATCGTTTGAAAATCTGTATTTGTATTTAAATCGCCATCACACCACTGCTCACAAACAACGGGGACGCCAGAGTTGCACTTGCCTCAGGTTTCAAAGGTAAAATTCATAGTAAACAAAACCTTTTTTGGCAAATGCATGACAGAAATGTTTGCATTGGATCTTTAAAAAGGCCATGAAAAGTCTTAAAGGGTACAACAAGTCTTAATTATAAGAGGTCCTAAATTTGGGAACGGAAAGACAAGGATTGCTATATAGATTAATATGTCGATTAAATTTAAATAGGCTATGATTTCACTGAATAGATATGAGCGCTGCATGTTTCAATGTCAGGCGCTGCTGCTTGTGTTCTGTGGTTACCGGGGAAACAAGAAGCTAATGCATTATAAAAATCTAAACAAATAATACATATGATGATATTTAATATTATAATGGATTAATAATAATCGTTTAAATTAAAATAATAATAGATACTTTTTTTGACTCTTTCTTAAAAATTGTTTAAAGGCTGAAATGTAAAGTGCGGATACACAGTTATATTATGGTACCTTGGATTTTTTTTTTGATTTTTTTTTTAATAAGCCCTTTTTAACTGTCCTCAGTTGTTTTGCCACTAATAAAAAATAGGACCCCTGTACATTTGTTTGTTGCAAATTTACAGACAATGCAATTTAGATGTTTACATTGGCTTGTTGGGGTAATATTGCTGGCATTTGACAACAAAGTTTCCCTTCTGAACTAGAATAACTGCACAACTTTTATAGTTAATAAAATCTTTAAAAACAAATGACATTAATTATACATTAATTTCCTTCAATAAAAAGAAAATTTAGTAAAACGGTGTAAAAGGTGTGTGGACATGGATTAGTAATCTGGCCCCTTAGTATAAAGGAGAAAAAATGCTGGTCCTCGTGACTATCAAAGCTGGCCATCCCTGCTATAACCTGTCAGTGTAAATCCTGTATAAGATAGAGGTGTTTCCAATAAAAAATACACTATATTTTAAAACCTTGATTGTGCACACGTGTGGGGGGGCCCGACAAGACATTGTGCCCAGGGGCCTCTGAATTCTTAATCCGGGCCTGTTCCCTTCTGCTGACATGTCTCCAAATCAGAGCTCTCAGTGTGTGAACAGATGAGAGGAGGTCTGTGATGACGTTACCTTGCGGGACAGGGCTGTGTGTTACAGGACATCGCACCGGTGGACGGCTGAGATCGTGGGTTACAGTAAGACGTGTTCACCTGAACCCTCAGATCCTTGTAGCAGACTGATTTACTGACCATCTGACCTGAGGAACAAACACAAACAACAAGGACTTATATGAAGCTAAATGTAATTCCTAATGAATTAATGGTCATAAAACACTTAATTCGTGGACTCAAAGAAAGTTCAAGGTATTTGAGCAGAAGAAGCAGTTTTCCAGAGGTTGCCTGTGTTTGACCCCCGGGTTAAAGGACGTCCTAACGCAGGTATTGTTCTTTCAGCTGGCCTCGTCTCAGGCTCTCCACACAGCATCACAGAGAGATAATGTCAGGTCTGGTGTGAAAGACCCATGTCAGCACTACTGATGGAATCAGACCTTACAGACTCACCTGAGGCTCAGCTATAGAGATACACCTGCACAGACCAGCAGATACGCTTCAGAAACACACAACAATGCTGTTGGGTTTCACTCAGATCATTTAGATTGATTTTGGATGCATGTGCACTAAAAAATGCAACAGGTTTTACAAAATCCCTTGTGAAAAAGAAATACACTCATGGAAATAATACACTTTAAAATAATTAATAAATCATTCAGACTGATTTTGTGAACTGGATCAAATGATTCATTGAAAAGGTTTGATTCACAAGAAGGATTTGTTGATAAATCTGATATCGCTGCTTCTCTCATAAACTCACGAATGAGCTATGGACGGATGTCTAGGTTTTCAGTGAATATAACAATTTAAAATAGTAGCGATGCACATGGGTTTGATTTCCATGGAATGCATGCACTGCTGAAATGCAATACGTTGAATGCAATGCAAGTCGCTTTGGATGAAAGTATCTGCCAAATGCATAAATGTAAATATGCCACTAACAATACAATTTTGATTCAGGTTTATTTTCTGCATATATGCATTTTATTACGAACATCAGTAAATTTAATCAGCGCAAGATTGTACGTGTATTGCAATCAACCAGGCATAATTAGCTTGAGCTGGACCAGAATCACAGACCGCCAGAAGATCTGTAGCAGACTGATTCAGTTAAAGTGTTAATGTTTTAACACGTGACTGCAGTGTAATGTCTGGCCTACTTTGCCATTTGCCTCTTCTAGCAGCGTGTTGTGTTCAGATTGATCCGTACCTCCTGCACAGCTGGCTGAGCACTGCGAGCGAACGATGGCCCACGTGTAGTTGTGTTTGGGCTGGTTGCGTCGCTCTGTATGCTCTTTGGTCAGTGTGTATTCCCACTGAATGCCCGAATTCCAGCCCTGCATGAGAACCTGTGCAGGGACAAACACAAGACCCAATGAACCATCAACCACACAGGAAAATCACAAAAACATTCCTCTTTAATTCTTGAGTATAACGAGTACACTGACTCTGTGTTACGACATGCTATCAGAACATTCTGCATTTAACAGTCAAATGTGTTACATGAAGGTCATTTGAACCGTAATTCTATTTTGTAGAGTAATACAAATAGTCAGTAACATATCAATATCAACAAAGGAAAGATCTTTCAAAAACTGAAGTAAATAAAAAAAGCTTAGAAGTGAACTGTTTTATGTTGGTAGTTTATATTGGTTTCCTATCATTTTGTTTCATTAGTTTTTATAACATTTTCAAGTTTAAATTTAGCAACTTTAACAATGTCATGTAGTGTTTTCTAATATGTTTAAACCTGTCTTGGCTTGTAAACAGTGCTTGATCTGTGCAGATTTCTCTCCTGTTTCAGACCAGACTACTTTTACACTGGAGGAATAGGGTGACCATATGGGCCATTTTTACGGGACGCGTCCTTGCCAGGATTTCTATACTGCCTAAAATATCCAGGTTTTGGCTGTTTGCACTGTGCAGGTAGATCATTGTGTGACATTCATGAGAGCTATAGAGAGCAGAGCAGATGGCTCCTTATGCTTTCGAATCGCTCTCGTGCTTACTTTGATGTCTTTTTTGATCGGTGCGTAGCAACGCTTCAAGTCAAATGAGCGAACAAACACGTGCGCATATTTGCATCGCTTTGATCGTTCCCTGTAGATCTCACCTTCTCACACGCAGCCTTACGATTGGTCGATTACAATATGTACAATACCTGCATGTTATTGGTCAAACTGCTTTGAATGTTTTAGGCAATATTAAAATCCTGGCCAGGACGTGTCCCGTATGAACGGCGCATATGGCCACCCTATGGAGGAAGCATTATTCTGGATTATGGACTCGTATTTAAGTGCCTTTCGGAATGAAGGATTCTGAAGGGTCCAACCGATGGGACCCCATGATTCTTTGCACTGATTCTTTCCATGATGACGGCGCCTCCGTGTAGACACGGGATGATGACGCAGAAGGGCACTTCAAGAAACAGTTGTTTGGTCCCCTACACCCTTCAACCCTTCAAAGCTCTCACTCCGGAGGGTAAACCCTTTGAAGGGATTAGGGCATAGGGGTGAGCCCTTCCGAATGGAACGCAGGGTATGTGTCAGACGTTAAGTGACTGAACACCAGTGGGTGGGGCCTATGCTGAGAAGACGACTATTCGTCGATGTCTTGCTCTGGAGGCGTGTTTATGCAAATGACGGTCGACGACACATTGTCCCATTGGATCCAAAACAAGCCGTTTTTAGAGCTTGATTAAATAAATGCTTTGCTTATATTGAGGAGGACGTTTTAAGCTATGAAACTTGCAGGACGTTTTAATGGTACATGCCAAGGCAAATGTAATTTCTCAGTGTCATGTCATGACCCCTTTAAAACAACTTAATGCTGGATTTGTTTCAGCTTTTGTCTTCTCAAGATGTTAACTGATGGGCTGGAGTGGTGTGGATTACTTGTGGATTATTGTGATGTTTTTATCAGTTGTTTGGACTCTCATTCTGACGGCACCCATTCACTGCAGAGCATCCATTGCTGAGACACTGATGCAGTGACACATTTATCAGAATCTGATGAAGAAACAAACTCATCCTAATATTGGAGGGTGAGTGCATTTCCAGCAAATTTTCATTTTTGGGTGAACTATTTCTTTAATAAGGTTTTCTTTTAATAAATGTCATCTACTAGTCATTCACTAACCGCTTACTAGCACTTATTTGTGCCCAGCAGCATTCATCTTGATTACATCAAGACTAAATCTAAATCTATGTTAAATGCATCATTGTGAGACGAGACGCACGCTTTACACAATACAGCAGACTCTGGCAAGCAGTAATATGACACACCAGCCAGCGCTCTCATTAGACAGAGCCAATAAAGCAGAGCCCAAATGCCTTATTACAGAGCACAGTAAAAGCAAATCAATAGAACAATTAGTGTTATTTTTTTATTGTGAACTGGTCAGTTATGCAATTATGGAAGATCAAAAGAGTTAAAGGCAACTACTACCTCAACCACCAGTGTCTCGTTGGTGGGTCCAGTGGAGGTGAGGCTCTCAGGACGATTGTAGGGTCTCTTGTAGTCGAACACAGCCCCAGCGATGGAGTGTCGTCCGGGCCAGTCCACTGTCCAGCGTCCATTCAGGTAATACTTCCTCTGCAGATTCCTCAGGGCCAGATAAGAGCTGGAGGAGTTGAGCTCCATCACACGGATGCTGCGCGCTCCAGCCGGTATGGTCACTACACGGTAGTACTCTACACAAGAGACAGGGCAGAAATCATAAAAATTACATTTTTGAAAATTACAATATTTTTAAATGTACTTAATCTTTTAGGTTACACTTTATTTTGATAGTCCACTTTAGACATTCTACTAACAGTAAGTAACTTTGCAACTACATGTCTACTAATTCTCAGAGTAGACTGTTAGGTTTAGGGTTAGTAGAATAAGTTGACATATACTTGCAAAGTTTCTCATACTCAGTATGTTGTATGTTATGGACCCATCAAAATAAAGTGTTAGAAGATATTAATCAGACAGTCTACTAATACTCTAATGACTGCTAGTAGACATGTAGTTGCAAAGTCACTTACTGTTAGTAGAATGTCTAAAGTGGACTATCATAATAAAGTGTTACCATGTTTTATTTATTGCTATTTTCTGGATTACATAAACAGTATTATTTCATAGGTAAGTTCCTTAGGAGTGACTTATAAAGTTTATATAGCGGTGAGAACGATTTTTTAACAGACATAATTTAATTATTAATCATAATTAATTGAACCTAACATTAAAATGTACAATATTTTTAAATATATTTCCAGTTTTTTTTAATAAATATATTTTCACATTGAATTTGGAAACCACCAAATTACAGTATTTAAATATAAATGTCTAAATGTACGTAAATATTTTATATTTTACATATTTGTTTGGAAATACATTTTTTTGTTTTATTTTATTTTTTTATGGGGATAAAATGAGTACACTGTAAAAAACTTCAACTTGAAATGTTAAGTTCAGTCGGTATAATTCAAGCCAGTGCAAATATATAAAATTGTTTTATGTGTCTTTTTTTATTTTTTACAATTACAGGACATTAAAACTAATATAATAACTTAAGTGATATAAGTGAATATATAAATATAATAATTTAAGTGAATTTAAAACAATATTCACATAAATCCATTATAATAAATGTGGCACTTAACTGTGTTAACAATGTGCGACATGCTCCTGGATTAACATCTTTGTTGACCCTGGAACATCTTTGTGATTAACCAATCAGATTTGAAGAACCAGTTTATAGTTTTTGTGAAGTTTAGGCTTACAATCAGTGTTTGGTGCTTGTACATCAGTGTCATTCATCTATCATGTCCTCTGATTTTAGGGATTACTCATAGTTAAGGTTAGGTTTAGGTGTAGGGATATGGTCAAGATTATATTTTTGGATTAAAATGTTGTTTCAGGGTCAACAAAATATGTTGACCTCGGAACACATCTAACTCAGCAAAATCAGTGTTCGGTGTTCATGTATTCGGAGAGCAAACACAGACACGTACGGCTCAGGTAATGTTGTTTGGTGTATTGGCCTTTGTAGATCTTGCAGGTGGAGTTGTCACCCTTGCAGATGCCACACAGATCCGGCACGGCATCGGATCCCAGCACCCTGTCACAGCCCACTCTCTGAAAAACACAAACCAGGAGCTCTCAGCAAGCACACAAGCAGAAATAAAGCACTCATAATCATCATTCCAGTTACAACAGTTCAGTAAAATCAGACAAAAATGTCACGAGAGACGAGGAGGTGCCTCCATGGATTACAAATTACATATGTATTAATTCATCATAAAGGCTCTCCATATTTCTAATTTGTTAATGTTACATATTAACAGTCGTTGTACTAGATCGGGTTGTATTCAGTTAACAGTTCCAAGGGTATTGTCAAAATTTGGTAAATGTGCTTTCTCCGCTTAGGCCTGGAATGAATTGCAAAATGTAATTAATCTTGACACACTTCCAACATTGAGTACTTTTAAATGTATTTTGTATAATGATTTAAAGGATACTTGTAATTGTTTTTCATGATCTGATTTTATTTATGAATTGTGATTGTGTAATTTGTGGTACTGACTCTTTTTGTATGAAACTTTATGTGCTGCCGTCTTGACCAGGTCTCACTGGAAGAAGAGATAGCAATATCTCAATGTGATTTTCTGGCTACCCTTATGAAAAATAAGTTTATTCATGTGTGCTATTAGTATACTTCTTTTAAACTAAAAATAGGAAAGTATACTTATAGTCTACTTTTTATGTACTTCTCAGAAATATACTTAAAATGACATTTAAGTATACTTGACTTATACTTAAATAGAGAAAGTCTAAATATATTTGAGCTATACTTGTGCTCCGTGTTGTCATTGTTATACGGTAGGGGGCGCTAGTACACATCTACTGTACAGAATTACCACAAAACACAAGTGAAGAAGAAACCGAAACAACAGATGCTCCACATGTAATCAAACACAACATCAGACATAAAACAGCATCAAAACTTTGTAACGTTATGAATAAAATATCACCAATGAAGAGGTAATAATGAGTGTCAAGCTTTGGGTGTTGATCGACTCCATCTACGTTTTGATTATCATTCTGAATCCAGTTCATAGTCTTTTTCAGCTTTTTGTTCGAAATGTTGTTTATTTCTTTATTTTTTATTTATGAAGCTTACCCACATTCAAGTGTTTAAAAAAATGCATGAAGCTAGAATAAAATGTTTTTGTTTACAAGCAGATACTCTGTTCTTTCTTTTGATGTTTTGTATGTTCAGATATTCATACAACAAAATATATACAAATTAATACCTAAATAGGGACATAGTAGTAAACTTAAAATATGATGTAAAGTTCACTTAAAGAAAACTTCTTAGTATACTTGCAGTATAAACTACTAAACTAGTAGTTTACTGAGACTATACTTCAAAGTGTACTAAAAATGCTACTACAAGTATTTAATTAGTAAACTATCAGTATATCTATAAGTTCACTTTTAGTATAGTTACAGTACAAGATAAAACATTGATGTAAACTTGTTGTGTACGCAAAATTGACTACTTTTATACTTAAAGTATACTTAAACTTTACTTAAGTATACTTAATAAAATAAACGAAGTATACAACTTTTTGGTAAGGGTAAATAAAGGAAAATAAAAATAAATAAAATAAATGGAGCTGTGATTGGCCGATGTATGATAATGCCTGTGTCTGCAAATTGGCAAATTGAGTCAAAATGGTGGAAATGAATGGGTTAATTATAAAGAAAACAACTCACCCGCTCAGATATCAGCATTTTCTGTCATGTCCAAATCAAATCA
The DNA here is from genome assembly GCA_023376895.1 of Aspiorhynchus laticeps. Classification (NCBI taxonomy): domain Eukaryota; kingdom Metazoa; phylum Chordata; class Actinopteri; order Cypriniformes; family Cyprinidae; genus Aspiorhynchus; species Aspiorhynchus laticeps. The sequence goes on along the minus strand of JALXFT010003353.1, from coordinate 19,051 downwards.
AATTTAAAATAATGATCTGAGCTGTTTTTAGTGACTGCCCAGTCACCACCATTATTAAACATAAAGGCCTGGTTTCACAGACAGGGTTTAGACTAAACCAGGATTGGGTCATAGTTCAATTAGGACATTTAAGTCATTTTTATAAACATGCTTAGAAAAAAAACATTACTGGTGTGCATCTTGAGACAAAACAAAGGCATTGATATATTTTAAGATCAGTCAGAGCAAGTTTCTTTCAGTTGAAACAGCTCAGATTACATTAGTCTCAGACTTAGGGGGTCAGAGTTTACCAAGGACTAAAAACCCAAAACCAGACAGGGGATTTAGACGCCTTATTTCAGAAGTCCACCACACACCACTGCTACACAAGCTCACGTGTAAACACATTGTGTTAATAAAGAGGTACAAGATGCTCCAAACTACAAAGATAATCTTAGAGAAAGAAACACAAGAAGGTAAAGGGTTCAACATGCATGTCCAAATACACACAGATCAAATGCTCTCAGATGAATAGCATGTTCATGTTCAGTGTGTAAAGAATTTTCTTTTTGTATGTTTCAATGCAAACTACTTATGTCATCGACTCATGTATAATCTAAAACATGAAATGACAAATGATTCCGATGATTCATTATACTGCTTATTTAAACTAAATCCGCTGAACTACAATTGTTCTGGTCCACTGCAATTTGTCACTATTTCATGCTAACATAATTTCTCTTTTAATTTAACAGCAGATTTGAAATGTTGTCAGTAAAACGCAGCAGCTGAAGTCAAATTTAATGGAACAAAATAGTAGTTGGCTCTTTTGCCGCAAACATCCAATCACGCAATATGAAACTGATGTGTGTTCTGAAGGAAAGATGTTTTTATTTTTTCAGTTCTCTGAACCAAACTGAGATGAAATGCATTTGATCGCTTTGCCTCTCAAGAGGGATTTCCACAGCAGAAGAAAACATAAATCCAATCATTGGGAGAATTCACTACAGATGAATCCTCTTGAAAATCTCTGGTTTTGATGATAACACTGTGTCAGTAGTCCATTACCAGAGAAAAACAAAACAACCAACAGCATGATGCTTTTATTAAATGTAGCCATGTATTACAACTCAACAAACCACTGGACAGAGAATACAACACGCAAATTTTGCATTCAACACATTTTCAGCTGAAAGTTACTTACACCACATTACTCTTCAAGTAACTAGACTAAGGCCAGACAGTATCTACCGGTGTTGGGCGTAACGCATTACAAATAACGAGAGTTACGGAATCAGATTACTTTTTTCAAGTAACAAGTAAAGTAAGACGTTACTTTTTAATTTACGTGAAAATATCTGAGTTACTTTTTCAAATAAGTAATGCCTGTTGTTTTGTTTCCCATGTATTGACTGACAGCTCTATTGTCTCCATGTTGAGAGAAATCAAGAGTAAGTGCAGTTGTGAAGATGATGTCTCTGTAGTTCTATCTAGACTAAATATCAACATGCATTTATTCATCTCACCTGCACAAAAACAGATTCAGTATTCCTCAAAATTAATAAAAGCAGTAAAATGCAAACTCAGAATAGTATGCAAACATGCAAAAATTAAATATTAACACAAACATTTTTAATGCATTTAATCCCATTTTATTAACCACAGTCTTTAATGTTGTAAAAATGACTTTAGATAATCATAACATTTGTGTTTCTTTTTTTTTTGTGATTCAGATGAAAGTGTTGAACTTTCTTTGCTTGTGTCCTTCTCTTCATGCAATCCAGAACGGCAGCACAGCTGAAAGTTTGAGCTTTTTGAATTTAAGAAGACGTATTCATTTCACTTTTGGTGTGAAAGGGCTTTTACATTAGCCAAAAATAGAACTTTTTTATGTTAAAAACAAGCAAGCCCAGGCCAGAGGAGAAAAAGTAACGCAAGTTACATAACGCATTAGGCTGCTTTCCATAAAAAGTAATTAAATAATGCAATTAGTTACATTTTTAGGGAGCAACGCAATATTGTAATGCATTACTTAGTAACGCATTACAATATATATATAAAGTAACTTTCCCCAACACTGGTATCTATAGTATCTACATGTATATAATATCTACAGACAGTGACTTAAGACCTCATGTTATGCAGTATTTGCATCGTGTCAAAATTTAAATATTGTGAATATTGTACATTACCTCACAAATGCCGTCAATGCAGACATCGGAGCTGTCCTGTGAGCAGAGCGTCCCATCCTTGACTTTACTGGAGAGGGCGAAGAAGAAGTCATAACCTTCAGCGAAGCAGTAGAGCTTACATACGTCCTGATCTGGAACACACACACACACACACACACACACACACACACACACACACACACACATATACACAGGGAATATCAGGCATAAAAACACACGTCCTATAACCTGTGGACAGTAAATTCAAAAGTATTCACCCCCATGGGTTTCTGCTCTGTGACATTCCAAAATTAAAGCATATTTACATAGGATATCCATCTTAATTGATTGGTTTGAATAGCCTAACTTGTGTAAACTATTCAATCACACTAGGAATGTAAACTCTGAAATCACGCAAAATATGTTAACCAGGTACAACTGCATTGCTCTCAAATCCATCTGTGTTCAATTGTCTGAAAGCACACCAAATTTCACTGACTCTGTGAGTCTCACAACTAATGAAGCCCGAGGAACTTTGAGATCAAGCTGCTAGGAGTGAAACAGCTGGAAATGGTTATAGAAAGACTGACAAAGCTCTGGATCTTCCTAGAAGCACTACAAACTCTGTCCCAGCTCAATCCCTTCATTAACTCAGAGGGAAAAAACTGGCCGACAAGACTGTTGAAGAAGCCCCATCCCCATTCTAAACCATAATAAGTGCTTTTTTTGATAAGTATGCTAAAGTGTATTTGTTTTTCACAATGGTAATCTCAACCCAAAATCCTAAAATTAATTGCTGATATAAAATGTGGTTCCAGAAGCAACAAGAATATGGATCCAGCAACATTTCCTAATTGGGAAAGTCATCAAGAATGGAAGAAATGGCAGATTTTTCAGATTTTTCCTGTTTTTCAGGAAGACCTTAAAGGCTTGTTTCAATTAATGCCAACATGGATGAAGCCAAATACAGAAAGACACTTCATGAGAACTTGCTCAGTCATCCAACGATCTGCATTAAGTGTGAAGATCCAATGAACGAATGCACATGGTAAAAACTATGAAATAGTTTGAAATACATCAGATTTGTGATAGAACCTGATCCAACTTTCTCCATCTAATTAATCACATATCAAGACACTTTGTGCTGAAGAATAGAGATTCCAGTCATACCTGCATGAAGATGCATGACTGTAATCATTTCTAAAGGACCACGTAGAAACTAATGACTTTGGGGGGGAGAGAAACGTCTTTCGTTTCGGAGACATTAATAATCTTTTGGTGCATAAATGTGTTGAATTTATTATGTGGTGGAAGGAAGACACAGTTTCCATGTGTTACACTTTGGAGGAGTAACAGAAACAAAATGTGAAAAATTCAAGGGGGTGAAGGCTGAACATACTTCACTTCAGTCGAACTTCATAAACATAATACAATAAATGTTTTTACCCAGATTTTTGTCAAATGCACTGGCTCATTTCTTTCAAAACATCTCCTCAGCCGATAGAAATACACGTTTATACCAACCATCCACACGTGTGTAGGGTTTCCACTTGTAGTACCATCCACGGAAGGGTTTGCTGTTGAACTCGGCGCACTGGGCAGCTCTGAAGTCCACGGCGTTTTGAGGACAGTCAGCGGTGTTACACAGTTTATAAGAGCGAGACGAGCCCTCGCAAAACCTGCCGCCATACATCGGCCTGAGAGAGAAGAAAAGACGGGAAAAGAAACTGATCACGAGACACGTCCTGATTTACAGCAACAGCAGCTTCATTCAATCACTCACACGGTTGCCAAGCGGCTGTAATGTTTGTTGTAGTAATGAGATGCATTGCCAATGAAATTAAGATGTCATTCTATTTTGACGAGGAATACATTTTCTTGACGCTTAAAATGAAATTTCTGCAGAGGAAGAGTTTGTATATAAAGTGCAACAGTGCATAAAGCATCATTATGATGAACAAGATGAATGATTATCAGAGCAAGAATCAAACTCACTTTCAATGCCAGCAATTTTCCATGCAGCAGTTTTTATAATATTCCTGCTTGTGGGAGATGAAAAATCAAGTAGAACTACAGTATTTCACATGTATCCCAATGTCTCCATTTCTGTTAGCTTTCCTTCTTCTATAGAGAGTTTCATGGCATAAGGCTCAGGTGATTGGCTGAAAATGTGTTTCCATGAGCAAAGATGATAATTCAAAACCAGTACTTCTGAAGAGGTTTGTGCTTGCCTTGAGATAAATGGGAATGCTATAGCAGAAATTACAGAGATTCTTGGTTCAAACCAAGTCCGAAATATTCACTAACTGTTTGTTTTTTTTTGTAGCAAATTTCCGTTATTATAAAAATAAATAAATAAATATTACAAATTTAAATCTAAATTAAAAAATTACAATCAGCCTGAAATGTACACTACCATTCAAAAGACTGGGGTTGGAAAAATAATATTTTTAAATATTTTTTACATTTACATTTACATTTACATTTAGTCATTTGGCAGACGCTTTTATCCAAAGCGACTTACAATTGGGGAGTACATAAAGCCATTCATCTTGAAGAGGCAATCAGACAGAGCAAGTGCTCGTAACACCAAGTCTCAGTCATTGTTCAAAATAAGTACAAGCTAGCATGGGAAGGAGAGAAAGATAAAGGGTTTTTTTTTTTATTTTTTTTTTTTATCAAGTTTAGGATGAAGTCAAGTAGTGCCGAAAGAGATGAGTTTTCAGTTGTTGCTTGAAGCTTGATAGGGATCCAGCATTCCGGATAGGGGTGGGAAGATTATTCCACCATCCAGGAACGGTGAATGAGAATGTTCTGGAGAGTGATTTTGAGCCTCTCTGTGATGGTACCACAAGGCGTCGCTCAATAGCAGATCTCAGACTTCTGGAGGGGATGTAGATTCGTAATAGTGAGTGGAAGTAGGAGGGTGCTGAGCCTGTGGTCGTTCTGTATGCAAGCATCAGTGTCTTGAACTTGATGCGAGCTGCCACTGGTAGCCAGTGCATGTGACACTGAATTTTTTAAAAGAAGTCTGCATTCATTCGATCAAAAATACAGTAAAAACAGTAATATTGTGAAATATTATTACTGTTTAAAATAGCTGTTTTCTATGTGAATGTTAAACTGTAATTTATTTCTGTGATCAAAGCTGTATTTTCAGCATCATTACTCCAGTCTTCAGTGTCACATGATCTTCAGAAATCATAATAATATGCTGCTTTGCTGCTCAAGAAACATTTCTGATTATTATCAATGTTGAAAACACTTGTGCTGCACAATATTTTTGTGGAAACGGTGATACATTTTATTTTCAGGATTCACAGATGAATAGAAAGTTCAAAAGAACAGCATTTACTTGAAATAGAAAATGTTTGTAACTTTATAAACGTCTTTACTGTCACTTCTGATCAATTTAATGTGTCCTTGATGAATAAAAGTATGAATTAAATATTTTTAAAAAATCTTACTGACTCCAAACTTTTGAATAGTAGTGACTCATTGCAATAAGATAAAACATGAAATAATTCTTTGAAGAAAAAGGAAGGATCTTGCACACTTTTTCATTTCAAATGTTACATGATTGTAAAATAAATTCTTACAAAAGAGTACAACACTTGCATTTCATTTGCTCTGTATCGAAGAAAGGATTAATATAGGATCTAATCCTTTCTTGGATATGGAGCAAATTAATTTCAAGTATCGAGTTTTACTCTTTTGGAAGAAATGATTGCAATGTTTTGTTTAAAATCCTGTTGTGCATGATTTTCACATCAACAACTTGAATTTGTTGTGAACAGGACCCTCTCGTTTGATTTGTATTGCGTGTACGTACCTGGGGCTGCTGCAGTGTCTCTCTCTGTAGGTCACTCCACTCTCACAGCTTCTCGAGCAGCTGGACCAGCCAGACCAGGATGACCACTGACCATGAACCGGCTTCGGACCTTCATCACCCTGCTTTACACACTGACCCTGACGACACCACTGCAAAAACACAGAAACACACACATCAGTCTGACAGCGATAATGCTCTTTACATTTAAAGGGACAGTAGACACAAAAATAAAGATCCTGTCATCATTTTCTCACCTTCCAAACCTGTATGAACACAAAAAGTGATTTCTTAAAGAACATAATTTCTGATCTTTTACATACAGTATAACGGATGTAAATCAAAATGACAAAACAAACACAATAAAAGTATCATAAAAATAGTTAATATGATGCACTCACTGTATTTAATGTCTGCTGGAGTCACATGACACTCTGTATGAGGAACAGTCATTAGCTGATAACTGACTATTAGATCCCATTGGTATCACGTGCCTCATGACCAAAAAAGTCACTGATGTATGTAGCTACACTTGGGAGGAGTTTCAGTGAGTAACTACTTAAATTTGGGGTTGTTAAATCATATGACTTTAGAAGATACAGAATTAGGGCTGTAGGATTCATTGAAATACATCCATAATCGCAGTATGACTTAGTGTGATTATCATATCACAGAGCCTGCAATTTAATAAAATAAATACATGCTGCATTATTGAAAGTGATGTTAAAGTGAGTTAAATGAGCACTGTGTTCATTTACTTGTGAGCAGCTCATGATTCACTGTTTTCAGCATCTCGGATCGTCTCGGTTCACAGTAAACGCTGCTTCACATGAACTTTAACATGCATTTGGAAATGCAACATGCACCAACTATCTTTACATGCTTGAAATGAGAAGCTCTTATCAACAGCGGTTTTTTCCATCAAAATACCATTCAACGGTTTGCTGTAATTTTACAGTTGGAATGCAAAATATAATTATTATTTCTTAAAATCGTTTTTATTTTACAGTGAAATATTACAATTATTATTTTTAAAATAATCTTTTTTATTGATATATAATCCCTATTTTTTTGCCAAATTGTACAGCCCTATAAACAAACACAGGAAATCTGGATTTTTTTTAAATGCATTTTTTAATTTAAGTTTTTATAAAAAAAATTGCAATTAGACCCTCCCCCCAACCCTCCCCCCACCCCAAAAAAGTGCAGCCCTGCATGGAATATTGTGCATGAATCACTCATTATGATGCTTTTTTTGTCATTACTGAGCTGAACAGATCCAGTCTTTCAATTTTAATGCACGGACATTTTTTCACAAATTCTGTAGGAATTTGGAAGGAAATTTGGAAAGGTCTGGAAGAACATGAGAGTGTGAAAATTACTGATTGAATGGCCCAGCTTCACAGATTCATTTTAATTCCCATCAGGCAGCAATTCCATCTAATTCAGCTCTTTGCGATAGGTTAAAGAGGGAATGAAGGATAGTCCCAGTCCAGCGCTCTTCACACCCTGTGTGTTACTGAATCTGAGTCTCTGGCTCATGTGACGGAGCTGATATTTCCTAAATGCAGATGGACAGGATTCCTAGAGGAGACCGTCATCCTTAGCGCTGCGTACCATCACTGGCTCTCACTCGGATTAAACTGTCGTGTCTAATATATCACAAACCAAACACCTCCAGAGCTGCCCCTCGAGGAACACGTGTGAAAGACATCCAGACCACCAGCGCTGGCCTCTGTATCAGCCGGAGACCAGGAGAGTGTGTTCATAAGAGAAGAGCTGTTCCTCCCTGATCGGCAGAGCTCAGGACGGGTCTGTAATTACCCTCATGCCCCAAACCCACTTCAGTAATGTATGATAGTAAAGAGGAGGTCAGCCGAGGCCCGCATGAGCTCATTAAACCCAATCTGCTGTGAAGGGCCAGAATCAGTGGAAAGGCATCCTATGGGATGAGAGCAGTGACGAATACTGTGTCTAACACAACACTGATCTGTCTGTCTGACGAGGTTCAGACCAGCAGCGCAAATTCATTTTTGGTGTATCTGGCACCTCCTTTAGTTGTTCAAACAGCAAAAAATCCTGTGTAGACCTAGATCCACACCACACACTTAAAATCTGATTCAAGTGTTTGGATGAGTTAAAGACTGAGGGGTCTGAGATGACAGACAGACCCTAAATGAGGTCTAGAAACATCGCCAGCAGTTTTCAGAACTGCATTCATATTCATTTTCACTCATTTTCTCTACCTGGTCCCGTGGCATTTATGTACCTGGGTGCAGTTTAGGAGTACACTTTAACATGCTATAAAAAAGAGTGTTTATGACGGAAACAATATACTTTAAAATAATATACATAAGTGCGAACGGAATGTAATATTTTCAGACACTCAGTTGCATGGTAATTGCAATTAATATGTATTATAGTCTAAATGTAAATCTAAGTGTTATAATGAATTAAATTTTGACCCACTTAGTGCTTTTTTTCGACACACTTAAGTAGGACTTAAGTACATCTTTTTATGTAATTTCATAATTACTGCTATTGTCTTTGAAATATGGTTAAAGTACTGCTGAATGTACTGACAGGCAATGTCATTTCTATTGAAACTTATATGTCATGTATTTCAATCTATTTGTAATTACAAATTTATAATGAAGGCGTTGCAATTTAGTACATTTAAAACATTAATTTTAAATGTAATATCAAATTACACAATACAGTTCAAATTATAATTTAAAACAATTATAATTATAAGTGTTTTACATGTGCTTTAGTATGTTAGTCAACACATCAAAATAAGTGAACTTCTTTAAAGCACGACAAAAGATTATTAAAACAAAGTGCACTTTTTAAAAGTGTAATTAAGTGTGAAAGTCATTTAAGTGTCTCTCTTTAAAAAATATTATATTATCAGCAAGTACAGTTCATAAAAATATACGTTTTAAAGATTTTTCTATGCACATGCACATACACTTGCCCTCCAAAAGTTTGGAAACGCTCTAGAAAAGTGGGGTTTTGGACAATATTGGCATGAATCCTTTTTAATTTGTGATAATTTTGCACTGATAAGGGACAACACAAACTACGAAAACATATTTTATTACATAAACAGTTTATACATAGAAAAAACTTCAATTTTGGATTCATCCAAATATCCACCATTAGCAGCTATTACAGCTCTGCATAATCTGGGCATCCGAGCTGTCAGTTTATTCAAACATTGACTTTGAATTGGCAATCAATTGTTGAAGCTACAGTATTAAGGTGTGCTGACCCAAAAATCTTTTAAAAACCTGGGCCGAGTTTAAACCAGTAACCAGGCATCACAGCTGGCAAAGGGGCATGTCTGACTTTGACATGTGTATATTGACATTATTATGTTTTATTGCTGGTCTTCAATGATAATGTCAAGTTACTTTAATGTATTTGCACCAAAAAATGAGAAGGATTTATGCTGATATCGTTCAAAACCACACTTTGCCAGGGGTGTTTCCAAACTTTTGGAGGTCAGTGTACTTCTATTTGGCAAAGGTTTCCCTGTCGAACTGACTCTATTCTAGTCTTCAGTTCAGCAACAGTGAGTTCTCACATGAATCTCCTCGGCTTCTCTTGTGAACGTCACTGTCACGTTCTGGATTGTGTTTTCAGGATTCTCAGCATGAATTGTTCACTCACTCTCTTTGGAAACACTCGTTTAAGACACTAAACATCTGTTAAAACCCATCTGAAAGAACAACAAAACACTTGAAAGGCTTTCTCCCCCGCAGGGTTAAAGTCACACGCTGAAGAACCATGAGACGATGTTAATGATTAAACTAGAAACAGAGTGTTTGAGCTCTGAAGTGTGATGTGATTTCTTTTTAAGATGAGATGCTTCTGAAGACATGAATGTGTCCTGTGAGCGTGACTCACCATCTCTGGACCACAGGCTGAGCCCTCGGCGGCCGGCATGAACTTGGTCTCACATTTTCTTCCGACCCGGTGGCACCACAGGGCTTTACAGATGTCCTGTGTGACAGACATTGATATGGATGCATTAAAACCTGTTAACCTGCACCCCCCATATTGGGAATAACAGCTGAAAATGACTAACTAACTTAAAATGGTAACAGTTCCTGACTTCAGTGTGCCACACACACAATTGTGGTGTCTTTGGAAAGAAGACCCTTTGGCCTTTACTATCCATCATCCAAAGTTGATAATGCTCAAAAATATAAAAAGTTATAGACACTGAAGTGCCTTGATAAAAGTTGTACCACACTGAATTTTTTTTTATTTCATATAAAAATACATGAAATCAGTCCTGGAGCAATCTAGAAAAGTAATGGGTTGAAAGTCACATGTCTCATGAGTTTATATTTCAAATCTGAAGAAGATACCATGAAAAATGATATTCCTGCAGACATTTTTCTAGCCCCCCCCCCCCCCCCCGTTTGAGATAAAATATTTACCAAATTATTGAAGAGTTCTACTACACACTATTTAGTCTTTATACATGCCACTGCAGTTTTTCAATTATAAAACAGTAGACAGAATCTTAGAAATCGTACAAGTGATTTATTTGAGCACTAGAAAAATACAATAATAATAATTTGAGTGATGAAAAAAAAAACAATAATAATAAAAAAAAATAACTTAATTACATACTGATTTCCTGACAAACAGATGCTCTCCTGCTCATACATTAGTAATCACATGCTGAAGATCATTCATACAGATGCAAATCATACTGATGGCTGCACAATATAGTCAATATTCACATTATAATGGCCTTTTATATAGACTGCATTCACACTGATATCTGTGAACAGTCAGTATTTACATGCTCATTATCAGTCATAGAGATGTTAATCACACAGATACAGGCAATTCCCCACAAAACACGCAAACATATATAAAACTGCTGAAGAAGAAAAAAAATAAATGTTTTTTCTTTTTTTCTTATTGTGCTAAAAGATCGCTAAGTTACGCCCCATCAGATGACAGGTGCGTCACAGCGTGCGTCACGCGTCGTCACGAGGGAGCGCCAGAATTCAAATAAACAATCTTCCGTGTATCTTTGACTTTTTTATTTTTGGATGATTTCATTCTGTTTGGGACATTGCCTGCTACAAAATCGTGCTGTTTTTTTACCACCAAGACGCTGTTTTTGAGCGTAATTTGTTCCATAACGGACACAAACAATAACTCTCCCTGCAGAGATGAGACGTAAACAAAGGATTAACGATCCAAATTACAGCGTTGTTGTTTCTTTGGACTAAAAGTGCTCGATGGAATGTTGCTCAGTGGACCCTTATCTCTCAAATGAAACCAGGATTTACAGCAGTGGAGACGTTTGAGAGTCGTTATCAGGATGAATATGGTATGTACAGCGGTTTATTTCTACATGTTTTGATGTGTACTGCTTACACAAATTTAGCAAATACATTCTGTATAAGCTTTCTATCGAAAAACAGCGATCGGTCGTCGATGCTAGAGGCTTAGACCTTCAAAATGATATATAGTTTGTCTAGATTCATTTTGTCCTGTTTTACTTTATCTGTTTGAAAACAATGACATGTGCAAACAAAGAGCAATACAAAGAGCTTTCAGTGCGCCCGCGTCCTGGTGCGGGTTAACAGGTTTAAAGAAGCCATCACTGTGATAAAAGACAAACCAGCAGAGATCTGTCAAGAACTGTGACAGAAGTCTGTGCGATAGCTATACTGAACAAATGAAGGATTACAGCACACTATGTAACAGATATATGTTCTTCATGTGCTGTGTGACTGCTGTAGAGTCCAAAAGCAGCTTTGCACAATAATGGCAGACTGTTTAGTCTCTCTGGATGTAATAATGACATGTCTGGTTTGTTTTAGCTTATGTCAAACTCTCTGTATGTGGGTGATTCTGCAACCAAGGATCTTTTTAGAGGTTTTTGTTTTGTGTGTGCATTAAAACATTCATAGCACAGATTTGAATATACTTTTTTGTGCATTTAATTTAGTTACTTTTTCATGTTTTTTTTTAATTAAAATTCTTGCTTTAAATATGCCAGAATTTCCTCTACTTATAGCTTGACCCTTATCCCCATTTTTAACTTCCTTTTAACATTGATACAGTTATAAAAATCTGTAAAATTCTACAACGTAAATGTTTCTAACATTAAAAAAAAAAGATTGTAAAATTACAGCTATAATAATAATAATAATAATAATAATATTTTAGAGTGAAAAATTACAATAGTAATATGTATTATTTTGTTTTATTTACAGTTTTTATATTTGTATCACAATAATAATAATAATAATATTATAATAATATAGCTGCAAGCAGCGATTACCAGGGTGCAAGCGCTTAAGGCATTTAAGCATATAAAGAAAAATAAATTACATATGATTCAGCAAGGATGTACCCACCTAAATCAATTATTTAAAAAGCATTTTTGGCAAATCCAGTTAATTTACCATAGAAATGTGATGTTTTATAATGTTTATGACTGTTATAGCGCCAGCTGTGGTCCGATCTCCTTAAAACTTTGCAAGCTTGTTTAGAATCACCCGTTGCATGTGCTCACCAGGTTTTGGGAATTTTTATTTTTCCTTTAGGCTTTATGGGATTTGGGATTTTATTTATTTATTTTATAATTATTTACCTGTCACGGTGCACACAGCAGGGAGGAACAAGGACACGCAGACGAGGACGTAAACTCAAATAATAATATTTAATCAGGACATCAAGGCAGGACAAGACAAGGCTGAGAGACAGGATACACCGGGAAGTAACGAGTAGACCAGACGAAATCAAACTCAAAAGACAGGACTAATATACAAGGGATAATCATAGACAATTAGACAAACACGGCTGGACAAGAATAAACTAATAATCACATCTGACGAGGACAGGAAACAAACCAAATATGGACACAAGAGGCAGGAACACATGACACACACAACAGAACCCTGACATAACTCCCCCCTCCCGGAAGGCGTGTCCCACGCCGTAACAGTTCCACCGGGGAGGGGGGATGGGCGCTCTGGAGGCCCCTCAGGACAAACACCGACAGGAACACAGGACGGGGACCTCCAGAGCGGAACAGACAGACAGGGACCATGGCGGAGCTGGGAGCTCAGGAGGCCATGGTAGGTGGTCTTCGGGGCCTTGGCCTCGGTCCCCTCGGCCCGGCCCCTACAGCCGGAACCCCTTTTACCCCCCAAAAAAATTTCCCTGGGGAAGTCAGGGGGTATTAGGAGCCCTCCGGGGCTAGACACACAGAACAGTACATGACATGACAAGACTCCAGGGCCAGACAAACAGGACAGGACATCCCACAGGAACCAGAAGCCCTCCTGGGCTGGCTTGGAAGCTGAGGCTTCCTCTGGGCATGACGAAGTGTCAGGGGCCCTTACAGGGTCCCTCAGCAACCGCTTCCATCTCAGCGACAAGGGGGCAGGCGGCTGGGAATGGCCTCCATGGCCACTAAACAAGGAGCCGCCTGCCCCAGACGAGTCTCCTTGGACAAGACAAGGTAAGTTTAAAATGTTCCTGTGGGCACAACAAGACAGACACACGGCACTCCTGGCCTTGACATGTGGACTTGATCCACGGGGCTAGGGATAGCGGCGGCTGGCGGGCATGAGTCAGCGCCAATCCGGCGGGCATTGAGTCAGCGGCGATCCGGAGGGCATTGAGTCAGAGGCGGGCCGGCGGGCATTGAGTCAGCGGCGATCCGGTGGCGTGATCTCCCGCGAACGGCGCGCCTGGGGGAGCGGCAACCCGGGAACTAGGCAACCCGCCGGCGGGCTTGGGAGAGCCACCGCCGGCGGTGGATATCTCCCGCAATCGGCGGGCATGAGGGCATCGCGGCCAGTGGACTCGCGGCACTCGCGGCGATCCCGCCGAACTCCCACGCCGTCTTGCAGTGGGCTATGGCGGGATTACGAGCGGCGACTTCCTTGCCGCGGGACAGACACAAACAAACAGACTAGAACAAAACAAAAGACTTTTGAAAACGGAAAACAAAACGGGGTGAATGGGTGCCGCTTACGGTTTGGGTCTGGTCTTCTGTCACGGTGCACACAGCAGGGAGGAACAAGGACACGCAGACGAGGACGTAAACTCAAATAATAATATTTAATCAGGACATCAAGGCAGGACAAGACAAGGCTGAGAGACAGGATACACCGGGAAGTAACGAGTAGACCAGACGAAATCAAACTCAAAAGACAGGACTAATATACAAGGGATAATCATAGACAATTAGACAAACACGGCTGGACCAGAATAAACTAATAATCACATCTGACAAGGACAGGAAACAAACCAAATATGGACACAAGAGGCTGGAACACATGACACACACAACAGAACCCTGACATTACCTAGAGAGTCCAGAGAATTGTACTGCAGTGTTTTTTTTCCAGATTGAGCAAAAACCCTAGGACTAGTTCACAAAAGTATGTTTTTACATCCTCTCAATCGTTTAACAAATTATTTGGTTGACAGCAGTGGTTCTAGAAGTTGTCTGGAATAAGGAGTTCTATTGTATGATAGAAATATCATGCTTATGTGTGAAAAACCACATGGCGAACAATCATTTATTCCCTTGAGAAATGCGATATCGCCCCCAGTGGCCGATTTCTTTAAAATTTCTCTCAGAATTTTGGGGCCGTGAGTCGAACAGGCCCACCGGGTTTCATTAGAAACCCATTAGAAACCCATTTCATTAGAAACCCATTTCATTAGATTTTCATATACAAACACTGTAAGTGGGTGATTCTGCAACTAATGGAACTTTTTAGAGAACTTTTTTGTTCATTTCTAATTATTTTTTTTCATATTTTTAATAAGTTCTAGATTTAAATATGCCACAATTTCCCTATTTTTGGCTTCACCATTACCACCCATTTTTTTAAATCTCCCTTTTAACTTAAACTTTACTACATTAATAAAATTAAATAAATAAATGAATCAAAAGTGTGTTAAGTGAGTGTAATAAAGCATTCTGCTCGTTTTCTCACAATTAAAAATCATGTTTTCAGTTGATTTGGTTTTTGTAATGTTTTTATAACAGAGAATGGCTGTCCTCAAGTGATTGTCCTCAATACTGCTGTCATTACTATTGCATCAAACATTTAGAGAACAACTGAGTTTATACTTGGTTATTATCACGGATATGAGAAGTGACAGGCCAGCACATCTCTGCCAGATGCTGAACTCTTCGAACAGAAATGCTTTTAAATTAAACATCCTGATATGAGAGCAGGTTTATTAAAACTGGGGTGTATTGGGGTATTTAAACCAGTTTCATTTTATTTTTACTAATTAAAAATGTCTACTTGTGTTGGAACATTATACCAAAATCCACTTGAAGGTTGATCAAGCTCAGACACACAATTACCCCGGGTTTCACAGACAAGGCTTAAGCCTAGTCCTAGACAAAAATGTAAATCTGAGCTGTTTCAACTGAAAGAAACGTGCACTGACTGATCTTAAAATATATCAATGCCTTTGTTTTGTCTCAAGATGCACAGCAGTAATGATTTTTTCTTAGCACGTTTATAAAAATTGCTTAGATGTCTTACTTGATCTATGATCTAATCCTGGCTTAGTCTAAGCCCTGTCTGTGAAACCGGGCCTTAGTGTTTTAAAATAAATGCAGTATAATTTGAAGAAGATTCAGATTCATTTTTCGAGATTTCAAGCAATTAGAGAAGTCCTTACTGAACAATGATTTGTGAAACCTACTTCATAATTAATCAGACATCCTAAAAGTGTCTCACTGTCCTGTAAGAACAGCTCCCATACATCTACATCTTCAACGCAACGCTCATCTCATTCACTCACTCTGCGAGAAGAGCGAGGAACGGCTGCATGTTTTATGTGTCCGTATTACTCACATCTGGATTATTGTATTATATTTTGACAATGGGAGCACAGATGGGAGGAAAAGACGGCTTTCTGCCAGAGTGACCCCGGTCCAAATCCCAGCACAAGTTCTGCAGCTGTGTGTTAAAGCGAGACCTCCTCGAATGTGTTCCTGCTGAGCATGAGGAGAGCGATCACACAGCGCTCATCTCAGCCCATCACAGTCCCGCTGCCAGACAATATCAAGATGCTAACTCACAGTGAAAGCAGAGACAGCTCAGCATCTACAGAAACATGTCTGTCCCGTTCAGTGACGTCTGCTGCTCTTCTGATATGAGGAGGCTCTCTTTGTGGTTTGTTCTTATAGTCTGATGTAAATTCATCTTCAATTTCCACTTGATGTTAATGGGATAATGAAACACTTTAATATCCAACAGTCATGTTTTTATACGGCCATATAAATACTATTTATTATCACAAAATTACAAGTTTAAAACCTCAAGTTTACATATTTCTTTAAGAAAACAAAAAACAAACAATGCTTCAAAACTAAGAAGAACTATAATAATACATTAATCATGTCAGTATATTTATTCCATTTGTTACTGCTAACTGTTTCTTGGTCAAAAGCACTTATCTACTTACTTATACACTAAGGTTGGGGTTGGTAAGATTAGTTCATGTTTTTGTGTCTTTTCTGCTCACCAAGGCTGCATTTACTTAATCAAAAATACAGTAAAAATGTGAAAAAATATTACACTTTAAAACAGCTGTTTTCTATGTGAATATGTGTTGAACTGTAATTTATTTCTGTGATCAAATCTGTATTTTCAGCATAATTACTCCAGTTTTCAGTGTCACATGATCTTCAGAAATCATTCTAATATACTGATTTGCTGCTCAAGAAACATTTCTGAATATTATCAATGTTGAAAACAGTTGTGCAGCACAATATTTTTGTGGAAACGGTGATACATTTTATTTTTCTTTGATAAATAACAACTTCAAAAGAACATCATTTATTTGAAATAGACATATTTTGTAACATTTTAAATGTCTTTACTGGCACTTTTTGATAAATTTAATGCATCCTTTCTAAGTAAATTTTTCCGCTGTGAATTAGTTTTAACCTAAAGTAAATAAAATTAAGAATACTTCTGAAAAAGATTAATACATTGACATACAGCTCAAAATGTGTTTGGTAAAATATGTTCTAATTAGCATTCATCTTGATTTATGCCAATCAGTGCCAGTACCTCATCTCATTTCTTTGTACAGTAGAGTTGTGTGAGATCAGGACAATAGGAGCGCAGTAACTGGCGTCTCTCCAAAGTATATTTAGCTCTGCGTCTGCTTCACGAGAGCGAGCAGGACTGAAGAGAGATCGGCCAGAGCCACACTCCATCTGATTTCTCTACGGAGAGCTCCAGTTTTAGATGTATAGACTAACAGTGGAAAAAATACTTTAGCAAATCTCTATTGAGTTCAGACCTGAACTCCTGCGTTATAGAAGAACTTTACAGCTGATTTGAGCAATAGAGAAATAAAGACAGTGCTCTCGTGATGTTATGAGCGATCAGATGTGAATATATCAGCACACATCAGGGCATTTGTGCATCAGACTCTCTGGATGCAGGTCACACGTTCACAGAAAACACAAGCTGATGCAGAGACATCGGTGTGGAAAGAGTTGCATTTCTGAAACTCCTGAACACCTCTTCTACAACTGATTTGACCTCTAAATGTTTGGTGGATGTTTATAATTCAGTGAAAATTCATAATATGCATACCTTTGTTCAGGGCCATAGCTAGAGGATTGGGGGCCCCCTGAAAAAATATTGATGTGGGCTCCCCACACACACACACATATCATATACTGTACAATATACAAGCATGGAACCAAATTGCATGCTTTTTTGTGGTTTTCATAATATCTCAGTTATACAACTAATAAAATATTAGAATTATTCACAGAACATGGGCCTATATAGTATAATTCCTGGATTTTGTGGGGCCCCCTGGGCGGTGGGGGCCCCAAGAATTGTCACCACCTTTCACCCCACTAGCAACGGCCCTGCCTTTGTTTTAGAAGACTTCATGTTTTTTAATAATATTTTATTTAAGAATATATTCACACATCTAAAAAAAGAAATGCAAACCTTCCTTTACTTTACTAATGATTTTTTGAGAATATTTCAAAGAAAGAAAGATATAGATAGTTACTATTTTAATACTGTCCAGATTTACATCTTTGTTAAAATCCATTTATTTTATTTTATTTTTGTATGTTAGTAATTGTGCCTTATGAAGTTAGTACAGTATGTCTCCTGTCTTGTGCTGTAAATTTGATTAAAAAATAAGATGAAAAGTGGATAACATTTTAGTTTGGGGGCCGGATCTCACTATTGACTAGCTGCTTATTGGCATGCATATTACTAGCATATTGGCTGATTATTAATACTTATAAATCACATATATTAAAGTCTTATTGTACATGAAAATATTTTAGATCCCTTAATACTTAAACCCCATATCTAAACTTAACAACTACCTTACTAACTATTAATAAGCAGCAAATTAGGAGTTTATTGAGGCATCTGATAAACTTTTTTATTCACATACAATGACTATAAAAGGTCCACACACTTGCATTAAAAATTGCACATTTTTAGAGATGTGAAATAACAATCAAAGACTAATTATGTCAGAAATTTGTCCACCATTATGGTGCAGTCACATTAGTAGAATTGCAGCGAAACTTTGCAATAAAAAAGGTCCATTGTCTCTTGACACAGAAAGTCACTTTCAAACCAAGCTGGTTTTTGTTGCTCAATGCACTGAATTCATGTGACCAACTTGAAAATAAGTGGAACTTGCATAGGGAAGTTTTGCACCCTCACGCAAAACACTAGGTTGCATGGATTCCAATAGAATGACTGGATTTTGCATGCAATATTTCACAGAGCAACGGTAATTGTGACTGCACCTTAAATGTGAAACAAAATGAATGTAACAAGCAAATAGATTTTTTTTGTAGACTTTTTACAGCTGTTGTGCATGTTTAAATCACTGAACAGGCGTCTTGGCCATGTGTGCTGTCAGGTTCATATCCTGAAAAACTATATGATTATATAGCAAATGTGGCACATGTGTGTTGTGGTGCATTACTCTCAATCACACTGTCATTCTTGATCCTGCTCTACCTGCTCTGGACCGGTTTCTCTTT
>JALXFT010002865.1:17500-56560 GCA_023376895.1 Aspiorhynchus laticeps | reverse complement strand
TATAATGGCACATTTGTTCATTTTTTCATTGTTTTCCTTTATTTGCTTTTTTTTGTACAGTTTCATATTCTATAATTGTTTTACTTTAAATTTTTTATTGCTTTGGGAACTGTTTTGTTTGATTAAACCATTTGTACAGTTTCATATATTATATATTTTCACATTGCTTAAAAGTGTTGGTTTCATTTTAATAAAACTCATTTTAAAAAAATCTATTCTATTCTCATTTTTTGAGTGTGTGGGGAATGGTTTGGGTCTATCTACATAGCTGGCCAATAACCAATCAAGTCACTAAGCTATGAGGGATTAGGTTGGGATGAATAAAAAGTGTGACCAATCAAATAATATCAACAGAAAAGTGACTGTGTAATGCTCCAATAGTTGCCAGGGATTTGGATGTTTTAATTTTTAAACAACCAATCAATAGCTGCGTTTACATGGACCCTATAATCCGATCGTAATAGGACTAGAAGCACAATCGGAATAAAAAAGTCACATGTAAACACGTCGATCGGATTGGCCAGATCGGATTAAAATTTCGATCGGATCGTAAGGGGTGGTTTATTCCTTTTGTAATCCGACCCAGAGGACATGTAAACACTTGATCGGATTGAAAACCGACACTGGAAAGTACTGCGCATGTGCAGTGAAGTAAAAAATAGCGTAATGACGTATGACGCACGGAACGAGCTGTTCTTCCTGGTGAATAAAAGTGTTATAAATGAGTGTCCAGCAGATCATGTGAGTGGAGTGGAGCCGGAGTAGAGCGGTCATATTTCCTTCAGAGCGGAGAGCGCTCCGCTCGCTCAATACGCTCAGCACCGCTCTCTCAACCCAAAATGCCCTTTGGCATGGGCGGCGCTAGGGAGGGGCTAGCAGGTGCTCCAGCACCCCCAAGAAAAACCAAAGCACCCCCATAAATAATGAAATAAAATAAAAACATTTGACTCATTACACATGCATAAATACGGCAATGCATTACAACGTGATTTGCAGTCGCACCTAATGTCAGCATTTTATTTTAAAAATGGATCAGTTCCTTATGCCAAGTAGGCCTGCCCCGACTAAAGATTTTTCTAGTCAACTAGTAGCACGTTTATATTAAATTGATTAGTATAATAACCTACTAAACCATCCGTTAATATAGGCATATAGGTGTATTATTCCGCGCTTAAACGCACGCTTAAAGGTCTCTGCACACAAATCTTGCCGCAAAGCACCGGTTAAAGTAATGATTATGAATGAATCGGGGAAAAAGAAGAAATTTTAATTATTTATTAATAAACTAGTGCTTTCTCAGACTCGCCATCTCCACAGTGGAGGTGCCTTTAATAGAGAAATGCACCTAAACGGACTACATAGAGAAGATTTTTTTTTTTTTTTTTTTTGGTTTTCAAGCTTTCTGCAGATTTATTTCTTATGTCTGTGAGCTGGTTCATTATTGTGACGCGCTTCATTCACGGAGACTGCATGAGACGAGAGAAAGCACATCCAAAAATGACGGGAGAATAAGCTCTTTCCGCAGGAAAAATAAAATAAAAAATGATTGCGTGCGCGCCCCCATGTCATACAGTAGGCTAAGCGTGATATACTCCCACATTTTTCATAAACATTTGAAATGCGCCTATATAGTGATTTTATTATTCATATAAAAATAATAATAATAACAACCTGTTTTGGTCATATTTACTATTAATTGCCCAGCTCCCCTGTCATTGATCTAGCACCCCCTCAGCACCTGCTCTTTGGTAATTTGCTAGTTCGAGAATCTGTGGAATAAGCAATAGTTTGACTAATGTTTCTAAAAGTAAATTCTAAAATCCTGTAAAGATTGACAGACACAGATTTCCCCGCAGCTTTGGTCTTTTAGAAAGTGTTTCTTTTATTAACGCCACTAAATAATTCTTTAGGTGCATTTCATCTTGTGTGTGCTTTTCATGGGCCTGATAAGCAAGGTGTATTTTGTGAAGTTCTATGTGCATTTATTTAATCATGTGTGCGTGTTTTGAATGTTCTGTTGCACAATAATTGAAGCTGTGTTTTTATGGAAATAAAGTAGGCTTAATGAAAATCAAATACATCCTACTTTTTCAGTTATTTAATTTTTTAGGAAAGTTTGCCAAGTGGCTTCAAAAACAAGACATACATTACATTTAAATTACTAAAATTAATTTGAAAAAGTGCAAGCTGAACGTCACCCAGAAACAAAACTGTATTTGCAACGAATTTTAACGAATTTAATTATAAACGGGGGAAAAACACACAATTAGGCCTACCAGAGAAATGTTATGTCAGAGCGTGATCTGAGCAGGATTTGGTTTACCGGTGAGCGTGAGCGGAATATTAGCAGAGCGTGCATTGACCGTGAGCGACTGAGCAGAGCACACGCACACACAGAGCGGAATATTGAGCGGAGTGTCACAATAGGGAGGGGTTATTGTGCCCCTCAACAATAGTTAATGTGCTGGTCGTCGACTAATTAGGACCCGAAGTAAATACATATCAAGTGTGCTTTTTAAAACAATATGCGACAACAGCGGGAAACTGAATATTCATGCAGCGTGCGCATGTCAAAAGATTAAATCCGATCAGAAGCTTGTGACATATAAACGCTCACATCAACCCGATCACTTTATTTGGCGTTCATGTAAACACTACGTTCGGATTTGACAATCAGAATGAATTCAATCGGATGGAAGCAAAAAGTGTCCATGTAAACGTAGCTAATGTTGAGTTAAAAAAAAACCCAATAGGGGACAGAGTTGTGCAAAGGTGTGGCTCTTGAGGTGTGAAAATGTCTCCCTGACAAAATCTTTGAGTGTATTAAGTGTCATGGCAACAAATGGATGTACCATGGTAGGATACCTCAGCAAGATACATCCAGATTGGTATCATTACGGAAGTATCCTAACTTGGTGGAATTTGACGTATACACTCAGTGGTACTACTAGATACTTCCGAAAATCAGTGGTGTATACAGGAGTTTCCTAGTACAGATACACCTCTTTTCATGCTTAGGACTTAGGACAACCAATCAAAACATGACACAATGAACAAGGGCAACAACCAATAGCATGAAGACATGAGGGAAAGGGAAGCATGACACAACCAGGAACCGTGTGGAAACTTCAAAATAAAAGACATGAAAACAAGAACATGAAACAGAACCCAAAACAGACCTTACAACAAGCTAGTAGATACCATTTGCAACGGTCATTTTTCCGTGTATATTAATACCCTCCTCGAAGCTGTGTTTTTGACAGCCTTTTATGGATTTTTGCGATCAAGGGAGTTCGCCTCAGAATCAAATTACTTTAATCCGACTCGCAATTTATCTTTTTCCGATCTGCGCTTTTTCATCTTACGTTATTCATCAAGCGTTCTAAAACAGATACTGCTGGTACGGGTGTCACTATATGTCACCATAAACTTAGGCATAGCGTTTATAGGATTTAACTTTCCTGTTGAATATATTAGATTTAATGTTCCATGACCAATCGCAGCCCTAGCTTTATGCCAATCGCGGCTTCAGTTATAATACCTTTTACCTACCACAATCTTGATCTTTCGTGGTTTAATATGAAATAGTTTTGTGATTACAGGCTATAGGCATAATTTTAACTACGAATTCGGCCTATCGAGGCTTCATGAAAAATAGTCGTTCATAGATTTATATAATTGAATTATGTATCGGGGCCAAACGTGGTCCTGGTCTATAATGCCTAACTTGGTATTCGATTTGCCATTGTCTCTATTGTTAAATTCGGCCTATCGTGGCTTCGTGAAAAGTAGCATTCATATATCACTCATTTTATCTTCATGGGTTTTTTTGACTCTTGTTTTCATTACCTATCGTGGCTATGACCTTAAAGGGATACTCCACCCCAAAATGAAAATTTTGTCATTAATCACTTACCCCCATGTCGTTCCAAACCCGTGAAAGCTTCGTTCATCTTCGGAACACAATTTAAGATATTTTGGATGAAAACCAGGAGGCTTGTGACTGTCCCATTGACTGCATAGTAAGTTGCACTGTCAAGGTCCATTAAAGTATGAAAGACATCATCAAAATAGTCCATCTGCCATCAGTGGTTCAAACTGAATTTAATTTTCATTTTGGGGTGGAGTATCCCTTAATATCTATTCTTATCATGAATTCAGCCTATCAAGGCTCCTCGGAAAATCCTCATTGTAGCTTTATATCATAGAATTATACATCGAGGCTAAATGCGGCCCCGGTCTATAATGTGTAGCATGGCTATAACCTTAATATTTATTCTTATCATGAATTTGGCCTATCGAGGCTCCACGGAAAAACATCATTGTAGCTTTATATCTTAAGCCCCTTTCACACTGCACGTTGGTCCTGGAAAATTGGCAGAAAATTGCCTTCTGTGTGAACGTAAGCACGTCCCGGGATTAATTCCGGGATTGATCCCGGGTTGGGGACCTAGTAACATTGCCGGGTTCAGTCCTGGAACGAGCGCTGTGTGAACAAAAGCCGGATCAATGCCGTAAAGGGTGTGTCGTAGTGATGACACATTTTATCGTGAGACTGTTTTACCAGTTGTTTTGAAGGCAGATCAACATTCACACGACGAAAAAATGTGTAAACTGGAATGAAGCAGCGATCAGGGAGCTCCTCACTATCTGCGCTGAAGCTGAAATCATTCTCCAGTTTAGTGAAATGGTGCGCGGCGCATTATACACATCACATGAAATGTCACGTGTCTTTACGGGATCTTTACGGGTTGTGTGTGAACGCACGCACAGATTCCGGAAAATCACTGGCAATGTGAATGAACCAAAATCAGACCATCCCGGGACAAATCACAGGACACATTTTACGTGTATTTTCCAGAATGGCTGTGTGAAAGAGGCTATAGATTCGAGGCTAAACACGGTCCCGGTCTATAATGCCTAGCGTGGTTTACGATTTTGCCATTGTCTCTATCGTTAAATTTGGCCTATTGTGGCATCGTGAGAAGTAGCATTCATGGATGTATATCACACACATATTATCTTCATGGGCATTTAGTCCCTCATTTTTATTGCCTATCGTGGCTATCAGTTTAACATCGTCATACCATGAATCAGCCTATCGCGGTCAAAGAAAGTATTTCTGTATAACGTGGTTCCAAGTTCTTCTTTAATATTAAGAACTCAGTTTATAGCTTCTAACAGTTGTATGGTAGTCTCCTATTTCTATTTTTACATGCAATTTCGGACAACACAACACCTCAATTTCAATACAATAAATCTCATATTGCTTAATATTAATAATTAGATGCTTGCATAGAGTACCCTCAATATTTGATTAATGCTATACTTTTAATTTCAGGATTCGAATAATCGATATCTCAATGGTCGGGTTAAACTTCATCATCTTTTGGGGGTAGGTTCCACCCATGCCTACATTTTCAGGCACGACCTGCCGGTTAACCTCGAGACCTGGACGAGAGATGGGGCCTATGCCAAGATACTAAAGAGAACTATTCACTGGTTTAATTCTGTTATGCTTCATTTTATTACAAAATAAACTTCCTTCAAATGAATATCCGCCTACTGAGTCTTTTTGGTAGAACTATAAATCCCCTCGCATAGCAAAAGCCCACGTACAAAAACCTATTGATTGTGGAGGTCTTGGCCTTCCCATTTTTAAGCTGTATTATTGGGCAGCAAATGCCAGGGCTCTCACTTTCTGGCAAAGGGGCATCCTGGATGATATGACATCTGAGACCTCTCCATTATGGGTTTGTGCAGAGGCTATGTCAGTGCCAGAGTCCTTTCTCCCAGCTTTGCTTTGTAGAGTGTAAATCTATCAGTAAATTAGGAAGTAGTAACTTTGTGTTGAGAAATTCTTTGAAGATTTTGAATCAGATTAATAAATTTGATAAATGACCAAAAGTCTCAGTCAATACACCAATATCATGTAATCCTTCAGTTGAGCCTTCTCAGATTGATGGTGCTCTTTCAGGATGGAGGAAACAAGGTTTATACTATATAGGAGATCTCTATATAGAGGGTCGATTTGCATCTTTTTCACAACTTAAAAGTAAGTTTATGGACTAAAGACCGTGATCCCTACTAAAATGAATAAGGTTTTTAGAAACTATTATGAATATCTTTATAAATCATCACCCCCAGTGAATACCCATCTCTATAAAACATTTTTGGAAGAGATTCAGTTACCCTCACTATCCGAGGAAGACTCTAAAGCACTCGATCAACCAATTGAAGAAGCAGACTTGACTGCAGCCATTAATTGTATGAGTAGTGGGAAAGAGCCAGGCCCTGATGGTCTACCCATAGACATCTATAAGATTTTTCACAACAAATTGAGAACCCCAATGATTGATATGTTAAATGAATCTTTCAATAATGAAGAACTCCCTTTATCCATGCGTTCTGCCCCCATAACCTTAATTCTTAAGCCGGGAAAAGATCCTACAAAATGGTTCTTACAGACCCATTAGTCTTTTAAATTCAGACACTAAGATCATTGCTAAAGTTTTAGCTAGTAGACTTGATAAATATTTACCATCATTGATTGATCCTGATCAAAACGGCTTTGTAAAAGGTAGACAAGCTTTTCATAATATACGCACCATGTTAAATGTAATATACTTTAAAAAAGAAGACCCTGATACTGCTTTATTCTCCCTAGATGCCGAAAAGGCTTTTGATAGGGTGGAGTGAGGTTATCTTTTTGATATCCTTTTCCGTTTTGGTCCTTGGTTTTGAAAATGGATGAAAATTTTATATTCAAATCCCATGGCAGAAATATTGACTAATAATATAATCTCTAAATCATTTCAGCTTTCACAAAGCACGCGCCAGGGATGCCCCCTGTCACCACTCCTTTTTACATTAGCTATTGAACCTTTGGCTACTGCAGTAAGAAGAAGTAAAGATATATCAGGGATTACAATTGATGGTCTTAAAAATAAATTAGCTTTATATGCTGAATACATTATATTATTCCTATCCAATTTAAGTACATCTATACCATGTTTAGTGAGCCTAATTAAAACGTTTTGATCTTTTTCAGGCTATAAAATAAATGAGTCCAAATCTATGATTTTATTTCTTAGAGAATCTTACAACCCCCATCCAAACGCCATTTAAAAATGCTCATGAAGGTTTTAAGTATCTTGGCATTAATATCTCCCCAGGCGTATATAATATAGCCTCCAACAATTATAACTACATAACTAAGTTAATCACTGAGTCAATTAATAAATGGTCACTTTTACCAATATCTCAGATTGTATCAATATATTAAAAATGAATGTACTCCCCAAGTTCTTGTATTTATTTCAATCAATTCCCCTGCCTCCACCACAGTAATATAAGGAAGCTTTTCTCCAATTTCATTTGGGCAAATCGACGTCCCAGATTGAGGCTCTCTTTTATATTTACCATATGAACAGGGAGGGTTGCAGTTGCCTAATCTTAAATGATACTACTGGGCAGCTCAACTAAGAGCAGCAATGTTTTGGTCCACAAATGAAAATTCTATCCCTTGCGTAAGGGATTAGGCCTGTACATCTGTACAGCCCTTGAATCTGTATTTGTACTCAGCACCCCTGCCCAAATTGAAAAAAGCTGCTTCCAATTCCTTTGTTAAAAATACTATTGTGGAAGTGTTGAAACATCTTGGAGAGGTTCCACAGTTATCACAATTTACCCCTATTTGGGATAACGCTAACTTTACACCTGGGACACGATGCTGGATTTAAAATTTGGGCATCAAAAGGTTTGAGTAAGGTGAAAGATTTATTTAATAATGAAACTATGCTGTTTTCAGGAATTAAGACAAAAGTTTGATTTACCGAAAACACTTTTTTTATATATATATATATATATATATATCTTCAAATTATGAATTTTATTAATAAGACACAGCATCATTCTGCTCTCTTGCCAGATCTGCCCCATTTAGAAAAAAATACTTTAAACCACTTCAATGGGGGTAGGCAAATTTCTTTATTTTATAGACTAATCTCTACTAATTGCAAGGAAAATACAGAAAATAAATGTTTGGCATGGTGTCAAAATATAAATGAGAATATAACAGAAGATGAATGGTAGAGTATCTGTCTAAAGGCCCAAACCCAGAAAATTAATACGAGGTTCAAAGTTCTGCAATATAAATGGATTATGAGAGTATACATAACTCCAGAATTACTACACAAATTTAATAACAACATTCCAGATCAATATATGAAATGCAATCAAGAGATAGGAACTTTATATCATTGTTTATGGAAGTGTCCCCAAGTTGAACGTTTTTGGGCAAAAGTTTTAAACTTTTTATCCATGTTATTGAAACAAAATATTCCCAAATGTCCTAAACTATGTATACTAAATATTTTCCCTGTAATATGCACTTTTACTAGCTCTGATAAGAAATTGTTGATATTCTGTTTATTACAAGCAAAACTTATAGTAGCTCGTCATTGGAAAAACACAGAAAGCCCTCATTTTAAACAATGGTTACAAGAATTATCTCATTGCTTGGCTTTGGAAAAACTCACATATATTGTTAAGGGAAAACCTATAAAATTTTTCAAAGTATGTAATCCCTATTATATTAGGGATACTCACACTTCACTGCTGGTTATATATTCTCTATATAATCGTGTATGTGACAAATAAAAATCTTGAATCTGTAGGATTCTTGAAGGAAGCTGATCCAAATCATTTTCTGTGTAACTTGGCATATCATGCATCACCTGATATTAATCTACCATTGTTTTGACACCTTTATATTGTATGTGTATGTGCATGTATTTATATATATATTTGTTATTTTTACCCCCCCCCCCTTTTTGTTTTGTTTTTCTAATTATTTTTCTTATTACATGTAAAAGTTTATAAAATCAATAAAGACAGTGTTGAAAAAAGAAATACAATAACAATGTAGATTCTACAGTGTCTAGTACTTCAGCTTCATTCAGAGTCAGAAAGGCTTTATTATCATTTCAGCTCTATAGAGCTTGTACACAGTGAAACGAAACAGTGTTTCTCCAGGACCATGGTGCTACACTAGTCAAGTCAAGTCAAGTCACCTTTATTTATATAGCGCTTTTAACAATACAAATTGTGACAAAGCAACTGCACAATATCAAAATAGGAAAATAGTGTGTAAATAATGTAAAATGACAAGATTAAACATTCAATTTTCAGTTAAAGGCATTTCATTATTGAATTCAGTGATGGCATCGTCCAGCTCAGTTCAGTTCAATTCAAAAAGTTTCTGTTCAATCAAGTTGACGACACTAGACAACATTGGACTACAAAACTTACACTGCACTGTACAAAAGACTATACATAATTAAATTATCTTAACATAATAATAAAACTGGAAAGAAGAAGAAGAAAGTAAAAGTTGAACATAAAACTAAGTACAGACTACATAAAGTGCGTGTGTGCAACAACCTGGGACAGTAGAATTTAAAAAAAAAAAAAATATACATAGAACAGGTCACAGTATTAATAGACAAGGCACAATAGTGAGGTTGATTATGCAAATGTGCAGACGTGCAAAGTATGCAAGTTGTGTTTCAAGAGTTTGTGTTCAGGTATTTATAGTGGGGTGTATATGTGTGAATGTAGTTGTCAGGTCAGTTCACATGGAGTTGAGGAGTCGGATGACTTGGGGGAAGAAACTGTCCCACAATCTAACCTTGAGGGCCGAATGCTTCTGTACCTTCTGCCGGACGGCAGGAGGGTGAAGAGCAGGTGTGATGGGTGTGTGAGGTTGCTTGCAATCGTGGTGGCTTTCCGAATGCAGCGAGTGGTGTAAATGTCTGTGATAGAGGGGAGAGCTCCAATGATCTTTTGAGCTGTCCTCACTATCCGCTGCAGGGACTTGTGATCTGTGATGGTGCAATTCCCAAACCAGGTAGTGATGCAGGTGCTCAGAATGCTCTCTACAGTCCCTCTGTCAAATGTTGTGAGGAGTGGGGGTGGGAGATGTGCTTTCTTTAGTCTGCATAAAAAGTAGAGATGCTGCTGAGCTTTCTTTGCTATGGAGCTGGTGTTGAGAGACCAGGTGAGGTTCTCTGTCAGATGAACACCGAGGAATTTGGTGCTCTTTACAATCTCAACAGAGGAGCCGTTGATGTTCAGTGGAGAGCGGTTGTATGTGATCTCCTGAAGTCAACAACCATCTCTTTTGTTTTGTCCACATTCAGGGAAAGGTTGTTGACTTTACACCAGTCCATTAGCTGATGCACCTCCTCTCTGTATGCTGATTCGTCGCTTTTGCTTATAAGACCCACCACAGTCGTGTCATCAGCGAACTTGATGATGTGGTTCGAGCTGTGCATCGCTGCACAGTCGTGGGTCAGCAAAGTGAACAGTAATGGGCTCAGATGTCTCTCTGACAGGAAGTCCAGGATCCAGTTACAGAGGGAGTGGTTCAGTCCCAGCAGGCTCAGCTTTTCTTTCAGGGTCTGAGGAATGATTGTGTTGAATGCTGAGCTGAAGTCTATGAACAGCATTCTGACATGTCTTTTTTATCCAGGTGAGTGAGAGCTAGATGTAGGGTGGTTGTGATGGCATCATCTGTTGAGCGTTTTGGGCGGTACGCATACTGTAGTGGGTTCAGTATGGGGGGGGGGCAGGTTCTTGATGTGCCTCATGACAAGCCTCTCAAAGCACTTCATGATGATGGGTGTGAGTGCAACGTGCCGGTAGTCGTTGATGCTGGACACTGTGGGCTTCTTCGGCACAGGGACGATGGTGGTAGCCTTGAGACATGCCGGGACGATGGTGCTGTACATGGATGTGTTAAAGATGTCAGTGAAAACATCAGCCAGCTGGTCTGCACATCCTCTGAGCACTTTGCCCGGAATGTTGTCTGGTCCCGCAGCTACTCGTGGGTTAACTCTGCTCAGAGTCTTCCTCACATCTTCTGAGGAGAAACACAGTATCTGATCATTGGGAGGAGGGATAAACTTCCTCACAATGGTGTCATTCTGTGCCTTGAAATGTGCATAGAAGTCATTCAGTGCATCTGGGAGGGATGCATCACTGTTACAGGCAGGTGGTGTTGACCTGTAGTTGGTGATGGTTTGGATGCCTTGCCACATATGCCGAGTGTCGTTGCTGTCCCTGAACTGGCTGTGGATTCTCTGGGAGTGTGCATGTTTTTGCTTCTCTGATGGCCCAAGACAGTTTGACCCTTGCTGCTCTTAGTGCTGCCTTATCACCCGTTCTGAAGGCAGAGTCACGGGACTTCAGCAGTGCACGCACATCCGCAGTCATCCACGGCTTCTGGTTGGAGCGTGTAGTGATTGTCTTGGAGTCTGTGACATCATCAATGCACTTGCTGATGTAGCTGGTCACCGATGATGTATATTCCTCCAAGCTGATGGAGTTGCTAGTTGTTGCAGCCTCTCTGAATATGCGCCAGTCAGTCTGCTCAAAGCAGTCCTGGAGAGCAGAAATGGCTCCTGCTGGCCAGGTTCTGACCTGCTTCAGAACTAGTGTTGCTTTCGTCAACGAAAATTATGACTAAATATCGTCGTCAATGAACCTTCATCACGTGACGAAAACAAGATGAGACGCAACGTAAATGCTGGTCATGTGACGATGACTATAATTAAATGTATGATGCAAAATTGTTGATGAATGTTGACGCATAAAAACTATGCTAAAATTTCTCTTCATTTTCGTTGACCAAAACGAGACGAAACGAAATGTTATAACGTTATTTCGTCTCGTTTAGTCGCATTATTATTATTATTCAGGGGCTGCATCAGGTCGCACTGAGCAGACGCAGGCAACGTCACTTTCTCAAGCCCCACTCGCGGCATTATTTAGAAGACGACAACAAACACAGAGAAAGGGACCGATGGCCGGTCATCCGGGTTTTTTTGTTGTTTGTGACAACCAGTCTTAAAATAACACATCCAGGAGGTTACAGTTTATGTAGTTGCTGTTGAGACTGCTAGTTATTTGGTTCAGTAGTTGACATAATTCAGTATTGTTTGTTCTTTTCTGTCAACGAATTCCACTGTATGCAGCCAGTGCTTCCCATCCCATTATATCTCTCTAAGGTCTAAACCATTTGTAGTGTTATGTCTTTTAATAGTTTTTATGATGCAAAATCTGACTTCAGTTTACAAGCAATACAAGTAACAGACACAAACATTTTATTTGCACATTTTAGTATGTTATTGTAGCTCGAGCATTCAAGCACCTTGTTTCTCTTTGTTAAACTTGAATGTATTCATTTCTTTCTGGCAATGTCAGGTTGGTAAAATAAATGTTGTAAATTCAAATCAGAGCATCTTCCGTGTCTGGAATGGATGTATTCTTGAGTCTATACGGTAACAATAATATAATAAGATAACCTTGTTTGAAATGGGTTTGGCTAAAATAAAATTTAGGTTTCGTCTATAGCTACTACTAGGTACTTATACTATATTGACTGGGTTAAATAGAATTGCATTACTAAAAAGAGACTAAAATACAATTTTCATTGACTAAAATGTCATCAGTTTTCGTCGACTAAAACCAGACGAAAATAGTCATGGATAATTCTGACTAAAATAAGACTAAAATGCTCAGACGTTTAGTTGACTGAAACTTGACTAGACTAAAAAGAGTATGAACGTGACTAAAACTAATAAAAACAAAAATGACAGCGTCACACAAAGACTAGACTAAAACTAAAATTAAAACAGGCCGCCAAAAACAACACTATTCAGAACCGGTCTGTTGCGTCTGACGAGCAGTCTGTATGCTGGAATCAGCAAAACAGAGATGTGGTCTGAGTAGCCGAGGTGGAGGCAGGGCTCCGCGTGGTACCCGGGAATGTTTGTGTAAACAAGATCCAGCATGTTTGTCCCTCTCGTCAACAATAAACAGTCCGTCAGGGTGTGTTTTGTAGTTCACTGATAGCCAATTCACAGAGTGCCTCGTTAGCTTTAGCATTAGCACTAGGAGGAATGTACACTTCGACTACAAACACTGTGGTGAATTCCCGTGGTAAATAAAAAGGTCTGCATTTAACAGCCACAAACTCCACTAGCGATGAGCAGTATCTAGAGACCAGTGCAGAGATCATGCACCATTTTGTGTTGATGTAAATACACAAGCCCCGCCACGAGTCTTACCACACAGGTCTTGGTCTCTGTTGGCATGGAACACAGTGAGCC
Organism: Aspiorhynchus laticeps; assembly: GCA_023376895.1. Taxonomy (NCBI): domain Eukaryota; kingdom Metazoa; phylum Chordata; class Actinopteri; order Cypriniformes; family Cyprinidae; genus Aspiorhynchus; species Aspiorhynchus laticeps. The sequence goes on along the minus strand of JALXFT010002865.1, from coordinate 43,385 downwards.
CGTCTAGTTGAATGGTGGCATCCGGAATTCTCTTACCGGGCCACGTCTCTGTGAAAACAAAGATGCAACAGTCTCTGAACTCACTCCGTGTAGCTAGTTGAAGTTGAATGTAGTCCAATTTATTGTCCAGGGAGCAGACATTGGAGAGCATGATAGACACCCAAAGATCTTGCAGCGGCCGCTCTAGATCCAAAAGGTGCTATTTCTGTGTTTTTAAACCGTTCTATTGTCAGCGGTACAACCGAGGTTCATATCATAAGCGAGGAAGCATAAGCAAGGAAGCATAACAGAATTCCAGACGCCACCATTCAACTAGATGAGCTTGCTGTGTTTCGTGCCGACAGAGACAAAGACCTGTGTGGTAAGACTGTGTGCTTCCTCTCGCACCACTTTCGGTGTCCACTCCCCCAGTTCCTGGCATCAGGTGACGCTGGGGATTGGGGGCTGGTCTCCGTAGCAAGCCGAGAGCGAATAGGTTCTTCAACAGGTTGTCTTGCAGTGCAGTTTTTGGATTATTTCTGTATTTGAGTAGGGTCTGTCGATGATATATATGAACCTTGGTCGACACCTTGGTCACTTGCAATCGACACAAAACGTGCAATTTGCCAATGGAGACAAGACGCTGTGGTGGTTAAATGATTAAAACTATTTAGTACCATAATGTACAGGGTCCTGCAACTCATCTTTAGGAGAAAAAGACAAGACTCGGAAATCAGTGCAGAAAATGAATGCAATGCACAAAGTCTCTCGTTAAGCGTTTTCCTCCAGTATTTTCTGATTCATCAACACAGTTTCACTGATGATCCAGGATAAACTCTAAACCCAGGATAGAGTGGCTGAGTGAATGTGGTCTGGACTGTGTGGATGAGGCTCATTGTGTCAGAGACGCTGTAGAAGGACAGAGTTCCTGCTCTGTGATCCACATACACTCCTATTCTACTGCTGACGGACTTCACAGGGAGAGCAGTCTGTATGTTCTTGTGTCTGAATGAGTAACTGGAGGAAGAGCAGATCAAACTCCAGGACTGATCATTACATCCAAACAAACACTCTTTACCTGATCCCTTCCTGCTGATGCTCTTATATGACACTGATATATACACAATATCTCCACTCCACTCCAGCTCCCAGTAACAGCGTCCACACACACTCTCTCTACACAACACCTGCCACCCAAAATCAAATCTGTCTGGATGATCAGGATACGGCTGATCTGTGCCAGTGTAAGTAATCACTCTGTTGCTCTCAGACAGACGGAGGTGTTCATTCACTGTGTTCAGATCCAGAGTGAGCTGATGGGAATCTGATGGAGATAAAACACATCACAATCAGGAGTTATGAATGAATTCCTTAATTAGAATGACAAAGATATGATCTTTAATATAAAACTATAAAATTACTAAATACAATATGGAGCTAACCTACACCAACTAAACCTACCTGAACCTCACAGAAAACATTTTTAATATTTATATTCTAATATATCTAATATGTATGTTTTAACATTCTTATATCTAACCATGCATATTGATATGCAGCCAGGAATCATGCTTCCTGACATTTATATGTGCCTGATTATGATGTCGGGGAAATACATAAAGCAAATTTGCCTGTGTAAATACAAATTTAATACAAAAAATAAATTTTGATACTAAATAGATTGGTCTAAATCCGGGTGATCCCTTATATCAATGTTATATATATATATATATATATATATATCATATCGTCCAGCCCAAAAACTTATAACGTTTTTGTCAGTGTTTATTTAAAAACATCCAGTTATGCATAATATAAGATGGTAAATATTTAATTTATAAGTTGTCAATATGATATATAACAATACAATATATAGGGTATGATTTTACTGCAAAAGTCAACATATTAACATAAAATGGTAACTGTAAATCTGTGTTTCGCTGCCTGGAGTCCATTTGCTTCTGTGAATTTGCTTCTCTTTTCTGTAGCTTTTGGCAGTCTGTAATAATATACCTCAGATTTCTTGTCAAATCTATTTGTGCAGTCGATCACAAAGCTCCTTCTTGTTTTAGATGCATTTTGTGTTTTCTTTCACAGCATTCACTCTGAAAATAAATGCTGCTATTCAGTATTTTTGCCACTAAATGGGTGGAGCCGCAGTCACTCCAGCTGACAGGTGGATTGCAGCAAGGAGGACAAAACCAGGCCCACATGTGTCCATAGATTAAGGACAATAGGACACTCCTAAAACATATGAAGAAAAGTCCCTGATGATGCAGTGTTACAAACAGATAGCTGACCAGAAGATGGCGCAATCCAGTCCCGCATATTAAATATGTCTCTTGTATCAGGGCACAGGAAATAGATTTACGGTGTAAATATTCTAACACATGGGTTCGTTTAACGGCAGAATTTAAACCATTCACATTCAGGGATAAAATATTTAGAGTATGCCTTGAATATTTATAAACCCAATATTGTATTCAGTAAATGAAGAAAAGCAAAAGCACTCCAATTCTGTAAACGACATGTAGATGAAAAATCCTTTTAAAAATAAGGTAAAGTAAATAAAAGTATGAATGTCTGTTGTAAAAAATAAAAATAACACAGAGACTGGAACAATGACAACTATAAACAATAAACAGCTCAGGCCGCACATTACTGAGAACGTAGGTCTGATTAAGCAACAAAAAATATCGATGATCCGTGACCGATCCACCCCAACGCAAGACGAGCCTCCCAAAAGGCCCACATAGCCAAAAAAAAAAACCACTGCAATCAAGCCCACTCTCCACTAGTCCTCTCCAGAAAAAAAAGGGGGGAGTTAGTCTCACCAGTAAAGAGACAGTTGTGCCAGACAAATAGGAATAACATCCCAGGAGAAAAAAAAAAAAAAGCGATTCAACAGGTATCCACGTCCACCCTGCCACCATCTTCTCCCGGGCAGCAGGAATCGCCTTCATCCTGGCCATCAAGCCCCTCCCACCGGGCCGAAGCGATGGTGGCCACCATTCTCCCGTTGCCTTGTGGAGCCACAGTATATGTTTTATTCCATGACAGGGAGCTGATAAAATCCTCCGCTTTCTGAGGAGAGTCGAAACTTCTCTGCTCACCCTTGTGCCATAGCTTAATTACCGCCGGATAAGCGAGTAAGGGCTGGAGACCAAGCGCAGTCATCTTTTTCAAAACCGGAATAAAGCTTTTTCTCCTGGCGGCTGTGGCTGGACTTAAGTCTGGAAAAAATAGTAGTGTGACATTGTCCTGCGTGCATTTCACCGGATAAGCCTGCCGAGCACCTTTCAGGATTTCCGATCTGTCATGCCACCTTAGTACACGGAAGATGAGAGTACGCGGCCGATCGGAGTTTTTTCTTCCATCATACACGCGATGCGCCCGGTCAATCTCGATGTCACGGCCCCCCAGGGAAGGGATCCACCTGGAAAGATTAACTCTGACTAAACCAGCCGCGTCGTAGCTCCCTCTGGCAACCCCACCAGCCGCACGTTATTCCTCCTGCTCCTATCCTCAATATCCGTCACCTTCTCGGTGAGTAGCTCCAGCTGATTTCTTAAGTCCGTGACTGTCCTCCTATCCTCATGTGCAGCTGCTTGAACAGAATCGACCCGGTCACGTGTCTGCTTCGCCACACTAGCTAGCGCCTCAAGCTCCACTCTTAGCTCTTTAACAGAATTGTTGGTCACTTGTATGTCCGCACGCAGTTCACGCAATGCTGGAATCAGCACAGAGTCCACCGCATCTCTTACTGTCGAAGCCACAACCGAATCCCAGGTGCTTTGCTGCTCTTTAAGTGCTAGCTTGATACCGTTAGCGATAGCACTGTCGAGATCCTCTCTGGGAGATGGTGGAATCTTTGAACCTCTTCTTTATTGGCGATTGCCCAATCTCTCTTTTCCGATCGCCTTTGACTGTCAAAGCACTCATGGATGGGTCCAATACAGAGTGGTTCAAATTTTACTGACAGGATAATAAAATATTTGACAGAGTGTGCAGAGTGAAAGACTACGCGTGCATCGCCGTCGAAGGGTCACGTGATCTCCCAGCATGTAAATTTTCCATCTGTTTCACAGCCTCAAATATTTAGATCACCTCTCAAAAGAATAAAACGAAGGTATGTGAACAAAATGCAAGTTTTGGCCATTTGCAATCCATATTAAGCACCCGCGGCAATATTTTAATCATTAAACAGTGTGACAAAACATTGTAAAAACACTTAAAGTATCTTAAAACAGTAATATTAAAAGATCAAATTCAGTAATCTCTATAGTTAATGATGCATAATTTACATTACATCTACATCATGCAAGCAGATGAGGCTGGAATATGAACGCAATCTGCTTAACGGTTCAGTGTTTTCCTTATAATGGTTTTCTTTGGGAAACCAATGCAAAACTTTACACATTGTGTTTATATTCTGGGTTCATCTGCTTGCCTGTACAAAATATACATCAATAAGGTGTTTACTGAATTTAGCCTTTTAATATCTGCGTTTTACTACATACTACATACTACTTAATGCAAAAAGCGTAAAAATAACTGATGGCCAGTGGAGCAAAGATTCGTTTTGCCCTCCAGGTGGGCGTTCCTATGAGTCTGAGACGTCACGTGAAAACTATCAATTGCTGGAGCATGAGCACTTGAAGCTCCGCCCTCTTCTGAAAAGGGGGCGGGGGGCACCAGCTCATTTGCATTTAAAGAGACAAACAAAAACAACGTTTTTGCTCATACCCTAAAAGTGTCAATTTTAACAAGCTATAAAAAATTATCTGTGGAGTATTTTGAGCTAAAACTTTACACACACACTACGGGGACATCAGATAATTCTTATGTCTTGTAAAAAGGGGCATAGTAGGTAACCTTTAACATTCAATAAAACATTATTATCATTTAAGATGTTGTCTTTGTGGGGTCCTTATTTCAGTTTTTTCTATATGTGTGGATGTGTGTGTGTGTGTGTGCGTGTGTGTGTGCGTGTGTGTGTGTGTGTGTGTGTGTGTGTGAGTGAGAGTGAGAGTGAGTGTGAGTGTGTGTGTGTGTGTGTGTGTGTGTGTGTGTGTGTAAGAGAGAAAAGACCTACATTTTCTCAGTCCTGGTGTGATTCTAAAATGGCCTCCATGTTCCAAACTACAAAGAGACAAATATAAACCACAAATGATTAATGTTTAATTATTAAAAGTATGCAAGTAGCAGCTAAAATATCAGTTAGCAGTTGGTGAAATCAGTCAACAAGGATTGGGCAAAGCCTAACAGTTGCAGAGCTCCAAAGACACTAATAAATAACACTGTGAGAATAAATTCAAGTTCAAGAGAACAAACAAAAAAATAATGTGTTCAAACAGTTTAAAATAGTGAAACTCTCAAAAGATCAGTTTCTTCTACAAAGGCTTAATTTTAGGCAAGCAGCTTACTTCACACAATCACACAAATACAGACACCTACAATGTTTGTAAAGTACTGTATGTGTATCAGGGCTGTCAATCGATTAAAAAAATGTAATCATGATTAATCACATGATTGTCATGAGTTAACTCACGATTAATCACACATTTTTATTTGTTCTAAATGTACCTTAAATTAATACTTTTTGAATTTTTTATACTCTAATCAACATGGGCATGGACAAATATGGATGCTTTATGCAAATGTATGTTTATTATTATTGAAACCATAGTCAACATATAGCATGAAGAGTATGTTTCAAAGGTCATAGAACTCGTTCATGTCTATTAGACACATGAATAAAGAAATACCAGGTTCCCATTACTTCTCTTTCTTTGCACTGAGCAATTTACTGACACAAACCTGTTTATATTTTTGCACACAGGGCAGCTCTTCTTCTGAAAATGCAAAATGTACATTTATTCTTTATTATTATTATTTTTTCCCTCTCTGTGCCCACATAGGCCTACTGTATTTTGATGCAGCTAAATTCTCAATAAAACTGTTTTCATTGGTATATTTTACTATTTCTGTTTTCAGACAACGGAATGAATATGAAATAGTGACTGAAACGCGACCCATTAAGACTAGGCTACATAACCAGCTCTCCCTTCCAAGATGTTAATCTGCACAAAAAAATCATGATAATCACACAGTCGTCTGATGAAATCAAATACACATAAGATAAAGACAATAGCTGTGCTGTGATTTCGGCTATACTTGCATGTAAAATTAGAGAAGCAACATAATATCTGTGTTTAACTGAATTAAAGCGCTGCTCCTCTCTGCCGATCGCTGAAGAGAAACTGAGCAGACGCAGAGAGAGAAACTGAGCAGACGCAGAGAGAGAGAGAGAGAGAGAGGTGTGTGCGCACGCTGGGAGAGCAAGACCCCGTGCTCGCACGGCAGTACCGGTGATTCTCAGAAACTTGGTTTGGGCGCTTTTTTGAAGGGAAAAAAGTCACTAAAGGGGTCTGCAATGTTGCTAAGTTGGCAACACTGTGCATCTCCATTTCTCCAACTACGGGTTGGGCCACGGGTCAAACAGAAAATACGAGATGCGCTAATCGCGCGTTAAAAAAATGAGTGCCGTTAAAATGAATTTGCGTTAATGCATTATTAACGCGTTAGCTTTGACAGCACTAATGTGTATACATATCATCTTCTAATGCAATGTACATCACCCAACTAAGATTGCCAAACATACTTGATCTCGAGTTTGTGGTTTGGATCCTCCAGTTTTTCAGAGAGCAGCTTGACTCCTGAATCTCCTGGGTGATTGTAGCTCAGATCCAGCTCTCTCAGATGTGAGGGGTTTGAACTCAGAGCTGAAGACAAATAACCACAGCCTTCCTCTGTCACCATACAGCCAGACAACCTACAGATGGATACAACACACATACACACAAACATCACATAATCTACAAAACAGGAGATTAAATAAGACATTAACACATTATAGTGCTAAAATAAGGAAAACTACTCTAGTTGATCCCTTAATGTGCCACTAAATCTAAAAGGTATCCCTGGTGTCTGTCAGTTATTACACCAGTGCTGGTTATTAATTATCATTGTTTCAGAGAAATGTCAGCAGCAACAGTGTATTTATAGTAAATGTTATGTATTTTAAAATGGAAGTTTGTTTAGGCACAAACTATGTTAATTAAAATCATATAGAGTCATATTTAAAGTGCCCCTATTATGGATCTTTGAAAATGAGCTTTCATGCAGTGTGTAACACAGCTCTAAGTGAATGAAAACATCCTGCAAAGTTTTAAATCTGAAAGTGCACCGTGTATAAAGTTATTGTCTCAAAAGAAAGAGTCGACTCTGAAACCTTTAAACCTTTAAATGAAATCGACCAATCGACCAATCACCGCAGATTAGCATCACGCAAAGGAGGGTTTTGGAAAAATTTATCGTTGAGTGAATCGTTTGGGAGTTCGTTGAACAAATAAGGTAAAAATAAATGCATATTATTAGAAAATGAGAGTGTTTTTTTGACCTTGCATGCATGTCAACCTGTTGTTGGGGATCCCAAAACCAATGAACCTTTCATAACCCATAATAGGGGGACTTTAAGATTTCATAATATGGGCTCCTAAGAAAGGTCAAAAGGATCTGTACATTATTAAGTTAAGAATCAGAAAAAAATATTATATAGATCTATCTTAGAATCCTGCAAGTAATCAAATATAAAAAAATATAAAAAAAACTTTTAATTTGATAAATTGGCAAAGAACTGATAGAAGCTAAATTAGGGTTTTGAATGAGCATGTTTTTTTTTTATGTTAAATTAGTTCATTAGTTAACATCAGATAACGACTTTAGTTAACAAACTAAGAATGAACAATATTTCTACAGCATTTATTAATCTTAGTTAATGTTAGTTTAAACATTTACTAATGCAGTATTAAAATCAAATGTTGTGCTTGTTAACATTAGTAAATGCTCTGTAAATTAATATGAACTAACAGTGAATTACTGTATTTTCATTAACTAACATTAACAAAGATCAATAAATACTGTAATAAATACATTGTTCATTGTTCATCATGTTAATATTTTAACTAACATTAACTAATGGAACTGCCACCAGAAATAGTCATACCATCTTTGAACAGTCTGTTAAATTTAACTATTCCTGAGCATTCATTATATCAAAGATAAAATCTTCAAACCTCAGTATCTGCAGCTGACAGTTTGGACTCTTCAGTCCATCAGAGAGCAGCTTCACTCCTGAATCCTGCAGGTCAATGTTACTCAGATCCAGCTCTCTCAGGACACAGTTTAAGGATTGAAGAACTGATGACAAACTCTCACAACACTGAGCAGTGAGATTACAGCTAGCAAGACTGAAAGAGAGTAAAACACAGGAGAACTAAATTCTTAACCCCATTCTTCAACTGTACTTCAATGATATCAGTTTAATTATTGACATAAATTAAATGGTTAAGACATGATTAATAACTCACAGGGCTTTTGTGCTGTTGATCACAGCTGGTATCAGTCTTCTTCTCCCCTCATCTGATGTGTTGTATTTCATGGGGTTCATCTCATCCAGCGGCTCCTCTGACATCTGAAGCATGTAGGCGATTGTTGAGCAGTGACCAGCAGAGAGTTTCTCCTCTGAGTGTTTGTCTGATTTCACAAACTCCTGAATCTCTCTGGACAGAGTCTGATCTTTCACTTCCAGCAGACAGAGGAACAGATTGATGGATTCACCAGCTGAGAGATTATTTAAATTATTTGGATCTTTGATCATGTCTTTAATGTACTGTGTTGTTTCTCTGATGCTCTCTGAGCTGTTTTCTGTGTGTGTCAGTAGATCCTGTAAGAGTATCTGATTGGACTCCAGTGAGACGCCCAGCAGGAACCGCAGGAACAGATCCAGACGTCCATTCTCACTCTTAAGGGCTTTATCTACTGCTCCTTTAAGCAAATCATGCATTGAAACAATAACCTTAAGTGTCTCCATGGCGCTGCTTAAATAGCAGTAAAACACATGGAAAGCAGCGAGAAACTCCTGAACACTCAGATGAATGAAGCTGTAGACTTTCCTCTGATGAATCACAGATTCCTCCTTAAAGAGCTCAGTGCAAATCCCAGAATACACTGAGGCGTCAGTGACGTCTATGTTGCTCTCAATCAGGTCCTCCTCATAGAACATCACATTGCCCTTCATCAGCTGTTTGAAAGCCACTTCAGCAAGTTTCACAATCACTTCTCTGTTGGACTGCAGGAGTTTCTCTGGATCTCTCTCTTCATACTTCTGGTTCCTCATGTTGATCTGAATCAGCAGGAAGTGGATGTACATTTCAGTCAGAGTTTGAGGGATTTCTGCACTCAGATCTTCTTCCAGGAGCTTCTGAAGCACAGTGGATGAGATCCAGCAGAAGACGGGGATGTGGCACATGATGTGGAGGCTTCTTGCTCTTCTGATGTGTGAGATGATTCTGCTGGCTTGATGCTGGTCATTGATTCTCTTCCTGAAATATTCCTCCTTCTGAGGCTCATTGAATCCCTGAATTTCTGTCAGACGGTTGATGTATTTGGAGGGGATCTGATTGGCTGCTGCTGGTCTGGAGGTGATCCAGATGAGAGCAGAGGGAAGCAGCTCTCCTTTTATGAGGTTTGACATCAACACACCCACTGATGAAGTCTCAGTCACATCACAATCTTTCTGAGCGTCTGAAAACATCAGTGTGATTCTGCTTTCATCCAGACCATCAAAGATGAACACAACTTTACACTCCTCATAAATCCTTGAGTCCAGATCTTGAAGTTCAGGATGAAAGTCCAGCAGAAGTCTGTGAAGACTGTACTGATGATCTCGTATCAAGTTCAGCTCTCGAAATGGAAGCACAAACATGAAATCTACATCCTGATTGGCTTTTCCTTCGGCCCAGTCCAGAATGAACTTCTGCACAGAGACTGTTTTTCCGATTCCAGCGATGCCTTTAGTAAGAACAGTCTTGATCTGGTCTTTCTCCTCACATCCTGGTTCAGCTGAGGCTTTAAAGATGTCATTGCAGTAGATTGGAGTGTCTTGTGAGTGTTGTGTTCTGGCTGTTTTCTCCATCTGTAAAACCTCATGTTCTTCATTCACTCCTTCACTCTCTCCCTTTATGATGTAGAGCTGTGTGTAGATCCTGTTCAGGAGGCTTTCATTCTCCTGGAGTTTCAGTCCCTCAAATAATCTCTCATACTTGTTCTTCATGCTGGTTTTGAGATGGTCTTTGACTCTCTGCAGGTCTCCAGTCTCCAGCGTGTGTTTCTGCAGGACTACTTTAGTTCTGTCCTGCCTGAAGTGGGTCATAGATGAAGAGGACGGCACAAATCTGATCAGCTCATGTGTCTTCTTTCTGAAACTAAAAAGAAAAGAACAGTAAAAAAAGACAATAACTGTTGGAGACCTTCAAAAATATACAATAACTGTTGGAGACCTTCAAAAATATACAGGTACCCAGGTATGATTTTAGTGCTTCTCTTGGAGTTGAACCCCTGTGCAGTGCATATGTTGCATATTTTGGATACATTTAGTGTTTTTTCATTGAGTCTTAAATCATTATTCATGTGAGATGCTCTACAGTAAAATGGCAAATATCTGTTTATACTAACAGAGGTTCAGAGGTCACTGGCCCATCACTGATTTCAGGGGGTTCCACCATGGATCTGTTACTCCTCAGAGACACACAGCTGGGTTCTGGAGATTCTGATCTCAGTCTCTTCCTCCTGCTGATGCTGACAAAAACAAACAAACATTTTTAGAGCACTAGCTATACTGTATAGCTTGAATACACCATAGATTTACATATATTATTAATTTAGCAGTTGATTTTCATCCAAAGCCATTTACAAATAAGGAAGAAAACAATCAATAAATTTAATGGAGAAAATAACATAAGAATTGCTACAAAGTTCCAAAAAATTGTATAGAGTACATGCTAGAAAAGACATGAAGTTAAGAAATGGTGAAAGTAGCATTTATTTTTAATAAAACACATTATTAGAAAAAGGGAGAGCTGTTGGTTTAACAGGATTTAGTCAAGTGCTCATAGAAAAATCTTTAGACACTTCTTGAAAATTGCATGGGTCATGAATGTTTGGGAAAGTTGAGAAGATCATTCCACCAGTGAGGAACAGTGAGAGTGAAAGTACAAGAAAGTGATTCTGTGCTTGTCTGTGATGGTGTCACCACTCACCCACTACAGGCTTCTGTACTGCACTGTAAATCACTTTGATTAGAAGCATCAGTCAATACTAAAATGGCCAGTGTCTTACCTGGGGTCAGAGGACATGGTTGCTTCATTGAGATTAGGAGGATCCTTCGTCATGGAGTGATCACTCTTAATAGACTCACAGCTTGATCCAGGAGATGGACTCTTTGTAGAGTCAGTGCCCTCATCTTCTCTCACATTATGGAGACTCATTTTAAAGACACTGTCCTCCTACTGTCATTTGCCGAATGTTTGTTGAAAGATTTATTCCAGACCTTTTGTGAGAGAACAGAGTTAAAATGTTCTGTAGTACACTGATTCAATGCAGCTACATCAAAGTACACTCATAACCTTTTACAGAGCTTTTACCTTTCATAATAAAGTACAAACATATCATTGTAATCTAAAAAAAGATGGTTATTTAACCCTAGAAGGGGCAATGTATCCTGGGGGATACAAACATTTGAGAAGCTTTGGGGAGAAGCAGTGAAATTGTAGGTCTTATTTCTTGGTTTCATTTTGAAAGGGTGTTTGTTGTGAATATTTAGATGATGTGACTTGTTTCTACATTATTTGTTTAGGTCACAGGCAGATTAAAGGACTTTAAATTAAATCCTCTTAAAATTTCCCAAACTGAACAATTGTTAAAATCAGAAAAATATAATCTATCTTAGAATCCTGCAAGTAATCAAATATAAAAAAATATAAAAAAAACTTTTAATTTGATAAATTGGCAAAGAACTGATAGAAGCTAAATTAGGGTTTTGAATGAGCATGTTTTTTTTTTATGTTAAATTAGTTCATTAGTTAACATCAGATAACGACTTTAGTTAACAAACTAAGAATGAACAATATTTCTACAGCATTTATTAATCTTAGTTAATGTTAGTTTAAACATTTACTAATGCAGTATTAAAATCAAATGTTGTGCTTGTTAACATTAGTAAATGCTCTGTAAATTAATATGAACTAACAGTGAATTACTGTATTTTCATTAACTAACATTAACAAAGATCAATAAATACTGTAATAAATACATTGTTCATTGTTCATCATGTTAATATTTTAACTAACATTAACTAATGGAACTGCCACCAGAAATAGTCATACCATCTTTGAACAGTCTGTTAAATTTAACTATTCCTGAGCATTCATTATATCAAAGATAAAATCTTCAAACCTCAGTATCTGCAGCTGACAGTTTGGACTCTTCAGTCCATCAGAGAGCAGCTTCACTCCTGAATCCTGCAGGTCAATGTTACTCAGATCCAGCTCTCTCAGGACACAGTTTAAGGATTGAAGAACTGATGACAAACTCTCACAACACTGAGCAGTGAGATTACAGCTAGCAAGACTGAAAGAGAGTAAAACACAGGAGAACTAAATTCTTAACCCCATTCTTCAACTGTACTTCAATGATATCAGTTTAATTATTGACATAAATTAAATGGTTAAGACATGATTAATAACTCACAGGGCTTTTGTGCTGTTGATCACAGCTGGTATCAGTCTTCTTCTCCCCTCATCTGATGTGTTGTATTTCATGGGGTTCATCTCATCCAGCGGCTCCTCTGACATCTGAAGCATGTAGGCGATTGTTGAGCAGTGACCAGCAGAGAGTTTCTCCTCTGAGTGTTTGTCTGATTTCACAAACTCCTGAATCTCTCTGGACAGAGTCTGATCTTTCACTTCCAGCAGACAGAGGAACAGATTGATGGATTCACCAGCTGAGAGATTATTTAAATTATTTGGATCTTTGATCATGTCTTTAATGTACTGTGTTGTTTCTCTGATGCTCTCTGAGCTGTTTTCTGTGTGTGTCAGTAGATCCTGTAAGAGTATCTGATTGGACTCCAGTGAGACGCCCAGCAGGAACCGCAGGAACAGATCCAGACGTCCATTCTCACTCTTAAGGGCTTTATCTACTGCTCCTTTAAGCAAATCATGCATTGAAACAATAACCTTAAGTGTCTCCATGGCGCTGCTTAAATAGCAGTAAAACACATGGAAAGCAGCGAGAAACTCCTGAACACTCAGATGAATGAAGCTGTAGACTTTCCTCTGATGAATCACAGATTCCTCCTTAAAGAGCTCAGTGCAAATCCCAGAATACACTGAGGCGTCAGTGACGTCTATGTTGCTCTCAATCAGGTCCTCCTCATAGAACATCACATTGCCCTTCATCAGCTGTTTGAAAGCCACTTCAGCAAGTTTCACAATCACTTCTCTGTTGGACTGCAGGAGTTTCTCTGGATCTCTCTCTTCATACTTCTGGTTCCTCATGTTGATCTGAATCAGCAGGAAGTGGATGTACATTTCAGTCAGAGTTTGAGGGATTTCTGCACTCAGATCTTCTTCCAGGAGCTTCTGAAGCACAGTGGATGAGATCCAGCAGAAGACGGGGATGTGGCACATGATGTGGAGGCTTCTTGCTCTTCTGATGTGTGAGATGATTCTGCTGGCTTGATGCTGGTCATTGATTCTCTTCCTGAAATATTCCTCCTTCTGAGGCTCATTGAATCCCTGAATTTCTGTCAGACGGTTGATGTATTTGGAGGGGATCTGATTGGCTGCTGCTGGTCTGGAGGTGATCCAGATGAGAGCAGAGGGAAGCAGCTCTCCTTTTATGAGGTTTGACATCAACACACCCACTGATGAAGTCTCAGTCACATCACAATCTTTCTGAGCGTCTGAAAACATCAGTGTGATTCTGCTTTCATCCAGACCATCAAAGATGAACACAACTTTACACTCCTCATAAATCCTTGAGTCCAGATCTTGAAGTTCAGGATGAAAGTCCAGCAGAAGTCTGTGAAGACTGTACTGATGATCTCGTATCAAGTTCAGCTCTCGAAATGGAAGCACAAACATGAAATCTACATCCTGATTGGCTTTTCCTTCGGCCCAGTCCAGAATGAACTTCTGCACAGAGACTGTTTTTCCGATTCCAGCGATGCCTTTAGTAAGAACAGTCTTGATCTGGTCTTTCTCCTCACATCCTGGTTCAGCTGAGGCTTTAAAGATGTCATTGCAGTAGATTGGAGTGTCTTGTGAGTGTTGTGTTCTGGCTGTTTTCTCCATCTGTAAAACCTCATGTTCTTCATTCACTCCTTCACTCTCTCCCTTTATGATGTAGAGCTGTGTGTAGATCCTGTTCAGGAGGCTTTCATTCTCCTGGAGTTTCAGTCCCTCAAATAATCTCTCATACTTGTTCTTCATGCTGGTTTTGAGATGGTCTTTGACTCTCTGCAGGTCTCCAGTCTCCAGCGTGTGTTTCTGCAGGACTACTTTAGTTCTGTCCTGCCTGAAGTGGGTCATAGATGAAGAGGACGGCACAAATCTGATCAGCTCATGTGTCTTCTTTCTGAAACTAAAAAGAAAAGAACAGTAAAAAAAGACAATAACTGTTGGAGACCTTCAAAAATATACAATAACTGTTGGAGACCTTCAAAAATATACAGGTACCCAGGTATGATTTTAGTGCTTCTCTTGGAGTTGAACCCCTGTGCAGTGCATATGTTGCATATTTTGGATACATTTAGTGTTTTTTCATTGAGTCTTAAATCATTATTCATGTGAGATGCTCTACAGTAAAATGGCAAATATCTGTTTATACTAACAGAGGTTCAGAGGTCACTGGCCCATCACTGATTTCAGGGGGTTCCACCATGGATCTGTTACTCCTCAGAGACACACAGCTGGGTTCTGGAGATTCTGATCTCAGTCTCTTCCTCCTGCTGATGCTGACAAAAACAAACAAACATTTTTAGAGCACTAGCTATACTGTATAGCTTGAATACACCATAGATTTACATATATTATTAATTTAGCAGTTGATTTTCATCCAAAGCCATTTACAAATAAGGAAGAAAACAATCAATAAATTTAATGGAGAAAATAACATAAGAATTGCTACAAAGTTCCAAAAAATTGTATAGAGTACATGCTAGAAAAGACATGAAGTTAAGAAATGGTGAAAGTAGCATTTATTTTTAATAAAACACATTATTAGAAAAAGGGAGAGCTGTTGGTTTAACAGGATTTAGTCAAGTGCTCATAGAAAAATCTTTAGACACTTCTTGAAAATTGCATGGGTCATGAATGTTTGGGAAAGTTGAGAAGATCATTCCACCAGTGAGGAACAGTGAGAGTGAAAGTACAAGAAAGTGATTCTGTGCTTGTCTGTGATGGTGTCACCACTCACCCACTACAGGCTTCTGTACTGCACTGTAAATCACTTTGATTAGAAGCATCAGTCAATACTAAAATGGCCAGTGTCTTACCTGGGGTCAGAGGACATGGTTGCTTCATTGAGATTAGGAGGATCCTTCGTCATGGAGTGATCACTCTTAATAGACTCACAGCTTGATCCAGGAGATGGACTCTTTGTAGAGTCAGTGCCCTCATCTTCTCTCACATTATGGAGACTCATTTTAAAGACACTGTCCTCCTACTGTCATTTGCCGAATGTTTGTTGAAAGATTTATTCCAGACCTTTTGTGAGAGAACAGAGTTAAAATGTTCTGTAGTACACTGATTCAATGCAGCTACATCAAAGTACACTCATAACCTTTTACAGAGCTTTTACCTTTCATAATAAAGTACAAACATATCATTGTAATCTAAAAAAAGATGGTTATTTAACCCTAGAAGGGGCAATGTATCCTGGGGGATACAAACATTTGAGAAGCTTTGGGGAGAAGCAGTGAAATTGTAGGTCTTATTTCTTGGTTTCATTTTGAAAGGGTGTTTGTTGTGAATATTTAGATGATGTGACTTGTTTCTACATTATTTGTTTAGGTCACAGGCAGCATTTAAACCTGCATTGCAGTGGGAAATCTACTCACCCTCCGATAAAAGTTGATCTAGTTCATATTTACACATGTTGGAGGGGACTTACCTGGTTAAAAAGCTGTTGTTCAGCATTAGCTTATTAGATTTACATTGAAATTTTATGAATTAAATGCTTACATTTTTTGTAATCTGTCTCTAAATGTTTGTTTCTAAGGGAATACGTTGCCCTTTTAGGGGTATAAATCAAGATATAAAAACATATATATAGACTCTGAGATTTTGTGGCTTGTGTTTTAGAAAATTAAATATTTTTTGTAATCTTAACAAAACACATATAGTTTGAAAGTGACAGTCAAGGTTCCATATTTGATGACTGTTTTGTAATAGAATTGATATTGTGACAGAAATTGATTGATTTGTGATAGAAAACTGCATCAAAATATTCAAGAGTTTGGGTGTAACCCAGTGGTTATTTTTGTTATAGTGTAAAAACAAAATCTCACAGGAACCACAATTATTGTGATATCAACTTCAAATTTGGAACATAACTTGGTTAGACATATGGCTTTGATTTCATAGAAATGTTTGAGTGCAACATATTTTATAAAATATTTATTTTATATAAAATAAAAACAAATAGGTATACTACATTATCTTTACTGTAAACTTAAACGTCTATAACGTTTTTGTCCTTTATTTTAACCTTAGGTCTGTATTCCAAAGCGTTCAGGAATTACAACCATGTTGTAAACATTGATAAACAAGTGTTCTGTTTTCAGTGAATTAATACCCCAAAGGAGCGATGTATCCTGGGGGATACAAACATCAAAATAAAAAACAAGTGTCTATATATTTTCAGTTTAACAGAGCATGTGTGTCCAGCTCTGTTCAATAAGACACTTCTCCCTTTTTCTTCAAGCAAGTAATCTTAAATTAAGAAATATTGAATTATTGAGGGGTTTTGCATAAACACTCCCAGTCACAAAAACTATACATGATTTCAGTTTTCCTTGTACCATTGTTAAAGGCACCATCCAGCTTCTTTTGGTCATCATAAACATATGTCTGTATCTCTGCCCAGACAGTCACTGTTAAATGCCAGAACAATCATCTGCAGAGATAAACTGCCATTCAATCACAGCAGTGTGCAGGGCCGTGTTATCCTAATGGGCAACATGGACCGCAGCCCAGGGCCCCGAACACTAGGTGGCCCCCGAGTCATTTCTCTTTTGCTTTTTAAATAGGGTTGCCAACTGTTCCGTATAATACGGAATCGTTCCGTATTTAAGGCATCAGAGAAGCGTTCTGTATGAAAGCTATATGGAACGCAGTTTGTCCCGTATTTGCAGGCATACGCCGTATGACCACCTAGACCATACAAATAACATATTAATTATTATTTTTCCAAATCATTGTTTGAATTGCGAATGTAGCCGCTCTAGGCTTTAAGACCAAGCGGAATCTGTGAATCCTCTGCTGCCTGGTCGCTCCCGCTTCACAGCGAGTGGGATTTCTGCAAATCAGTTTGAGCGAATGCAGAGATGTGATTATTGATCATAAGCACAACATCCAGCTGCAAAACATACAAACTGAGGGAAGACGTCTTACACTATTGCAAGTGAATGTTGTTAAATAGAGAAACAAAATTATATATATTTTTTTACAATTTTACTTCTAGTGCTATTAGCTATTAGCTATTAAACTTGGACCTCAGTATTTATAAAAAATATATAATCCACACTCTACAGGTGCATCTCAATAAATTAGAATGTCGTGGAAAAGTTCATTTATTTCAGTAATTCAACTCAAATTGTGAAACTCGTGTATTAAATTCAATGCACACAGCCTGAAGTAGTTTAAGTCTTTGGTTATTTTAATTGTGATGATTTAGGCTCACATTTAACACAAACCCAACAATTCACTATCTCAACAAATTAGAATATGGTGACATGCCAATCAGCAAATCAACTCAAAACACCTGCAAAGGTTTCCCGAGCCTTCAAAATGGTCTCTCAGTTTGGTTCACTAGGCTACACAATCATGGGGAAGACTGCTGATCTGACAGTTGTCCGGAAGACAATCATTGACACCCTTCACAGGGAGGGTAAGCCACAAACATTCATTGCCAAAGAACCTGGCTGTTCACAGAGTGCTGTGTCCAAGCATGTTAACAGAAAGTTGAG
This sequence comes from Aspiorhynchus laticeps, assembly GCA_023376895.1. Taxonomy (NCBI): domain Eukaryota; kingdom Metazoa; phylum Chordata; class Actinopteri; order Cypriniformes; family Cyprinidae; genus Aspiorhynchus; species Aspiorhynchus laticeps. The sequence continues at coordinate 25,252 of JALXFT010002865.1, read as the reverse complement.
TGGACTCGTTTTATCGCAAAGCCCTACCTCAAAGTATATCTGCTCCCGCGCCCCCCCTGTGAACTCTTGCGCCCCCCCCAGGTTGGGAACCACTGTCAAGAGGAAGATGAGAGACACCAGACCCAACAATGCAGATGAGCTGAAGGCCACTATCAAAGAAACCTGGGCTTCCATACCACCTCAGCAGTGCCACAAACTGATCACCTCCATGCCACGCTGAATTGAGGCAGTAACTAAAGCAAAAGGAGCCCCTACCAAGTATTGAGTACATATACAGTAAATGAACATACTTTCCAGAAGGCCAACAATTCACTAAAAATGTTTTTTTTATCGGTCTTATGAAGTATTCTAATTTGTTGAGATGTGAATTGGTGGCTTTTTGTTAAATGTGAGCCTAAATCATCACAATTAAGTTGAATTACTGAAATAAATGAACTTTTCCACGACATTCTAATTTATTGAGATGCACCTGTATATATATATGGGTAGGAATTGGGACAGGATGTTGAGAGTTTAAAGGGGTCATATGTTGCTAAAAAGAATGTTATTTTGTTTATTTGGTGTAATGCAATGTGTTTATGCGGTTTAAGGTTCAAAAAACACATTTTCCACATACTGTGCATTATTGTTGCTCCTCTATGCCCTGCCTTTCTGAAATGCGCCGATTTTTACGAAGCTCATTGTTCTGAGAAGCGAGGCCTGCTCTGATTGGTCAGCTATCCAGTGCGTTGTGATTGGCCGAATACCTCAAGTGTGAGACGGAAATGTTACGCCCCTCACCGTATAGTGATGCTGTGTCCCAGCGCGATGAGACAAAAACAATAAAACCCATTATAAACGATTATAAATGTTGCATCCAGTGGGGACATACAACCCCAAATCAGAAAAAGTTGGGACAGTATGGAAAACGCAAATAAAAAAAAAGAAAGTAGTGATTTCTAAATTTACTTTGACTTGTATTTCATTGCAGACAATATGAACACAAAATAGTTCATGTTTTGTCTGGTCAACTTCATGTCATTTGTAAATATACATCCTTTCCTGTCATTCAGACCTGCAACACATTCCAAAAAAAGTTGGGACAGGAGCAATTTAGGGCTAGTAATGAGGTAAATTGGTTAAATAATGATGTGATTTGAAACAGGTGATGTCAACAGGTGATTGTAATTATGATTTGGTACAAAAGCAGCATCCAAGAAAAGTCTAGTCCTTTAGGAGCAAAGATGGGCAGAGGATCGCCAGTTTGCCAACAAATACGTGAGAAAATTATTGAAATGTTTAAAAACAATGTTCCTCAAAGAAAGATAGGAAGAGATTTGGATATTTCACCTTCAACAGTGCATAACATAATTAAAAGATTCAAGGAATCTGGAGGAATTTCAGTGCGTAAAGGACAAGGGCGCAAGCCTAAGCTGAACAACCGTGATCTCCGATCCCTCAGGCGGCACTGCATCAAGAATCGTCATTCATCTATAAGCGATATCACCACATGGGCTCAGGACTACTTTGGCAAACCTTTGTCAAGTACCACAATACGTAGTTACATCCACAAATGCCAGTTAAAACTGTACTGTGCCAAAAGGAAGCCCTATGTTAACAGTGTCCAGAAGCGCCGTCGACTTCTCTGGGCTCGGAGGCATCTGGGATGGACCATCACACAGTGGAAACGTGTACTGTGGTCAGATGAATCAGTATTTCAGGTATTTTTTGGGAGGAATGGACGCCGTGTGCTCCGGACCAAAGAAGAAAAGGATCATCCAGACTGTTACCAGCAATAAGTCCAAAAGCCAGGGTCTGTCATGGTATGGGGTTGTGTCAGTGCCCTTGGCAAAGGTAACTTGCACTTCTGTGATGGCACCATTAATGCTGAAAAGTAGATTTTGGAGCACAATATGCTGCCGTCAAGAAGACATCTTTTCCAGGAACGTCCATGCATATTTCAACAAGACAATGCAAAACCACATTCTGCACACATTACAAAGTCCTGGCTGCGGAGGAAGAAGGTACGGGTACTTGACTGGCCTGCCTGCAGTCCCGACCTGTCTCCAATAGAGAATGTGTGGAGCATTTTGAAGCGCAACAAAGACCCCGTACTGTTGCCCACCTTAAGACTTGTTTGCAGGAAGAATGGGACAAAATTACACCTGAAACACTTCATCACTTGGTGTCTTCAGTCCCTAAACGTCTTTTAAGTGTTGTGAAAAGGAATGGCAACATTACAAAGTGGTAAATGCTTTACTGTCCCAACTTTTTTTGGAATGTGTTGCAGGTCTGAATGACAGGAAAGGATGTATATTTACAAATGACATGAAGTTGACCAGACAAAACATGAAATATTTTGTGTTCATATTGTCTGCAATGAAATACAAGTCAAAGTAAATTTAGAAATCACTACTTTCTTTTTTTATTTGCGTTTTCCATACTGTCCCAACTTTTTCTGATTTGGGGTTGTAATTACTGATTGTAATGACTTATACTGTCTTTTTATGCGTCGCATTGCATCGCACCGAGTAAACATTACCGAGTCTGCATTTGTGATCGGAGAAACGACAAACAACAAGCACTACTCTACACAGCTCAAAACTAGCGTTTGAGTCGTCAGCGGCAAATTCTTTAATTATGAAAACATACTTACAGGCTGTGAGTCAGAAGCAAAGCTGGAATTGCTCCACTTTATAGAAACAGTCTTTGTGCAGACAGCATTGTAGGCTACTCTTCCAGCTTCAGGACACAGTTCTCTGTAAAATGCGCTGCACACACTCCAATATTTGTGTTGAACTGTTCTGGAACAGTGTTGTAAATACAACTGAACCACTGATTTCTAGTTGTGTCCTCTTTTGGATCCCAAACAAAGTACTTTCGCTTGCACAACGAAACACAGCGTCTCCAGGACTTTGTGTAAACATTTGGGTGGAGTTATGAAAATCTCCCCACATCGTGACGTAGACATGTGGAGTGTGTTTGAATGAGGCGTTTTAGGAGGGCGTGGCAGAGTCTTAACTTTTATAAAGAATATCTCTTTGGTTTTGAGACTTTAGTCTTTGCAACTTCAGCGATCTTATCTATGCACAATCAGATTGTAACACACTAAAGAGAAAGAAACACTTGAAATCGCATCATATGACCCCTTTAAAAATTGTCTATAGCTTTTGTACTATTATTGTGAATTTATTGTAATCATTGTCAAAACCTTAATAAATACATTATCCCAAAAAAATTAATTCAGTAGAAGCGGGATTAAGATAACAGTCAGAATTGTTCTTAGATTGTTCTTAGAGCAGTGCTCTAATACAAAAATGCACACAATGAATGGTGACTGTAGAAAGCAAAAGCCGAATCCTGACCCAGACATGTTAAGCGATTTAGAAATTTAAATTCTAAATATGGTCACCCTACTTAAGGTATTATGGGAAATTGTAAACAGGAATGCAAGTTAAACTCAATTCAGCACAACTGCAGTTCAGTTCACAATATTTCATTGCAAACATCATGAACTGTCTTTCAGGACATTTTGTTAAACTTGGACGATAAATCGATGCAGAATCGATTCGTGGATCGATTCTGAAATTTTCCGAATGCATCATTCTGAGCTTATATTTTAACAGCAGATGGCGCTCTAATCTAGTTTTCTAGTTTCTAATCCACTCCAGAAAGAATCGCCATGCATTCGGAAAATATCAGAATCAGTGTTGAATCATTTCTCGATTCAAGATGCATCGATTGATTCACGATGCATTATTTTCCCAGCCCTACTCCATAAGAAAATGACACAAAAAAAAAAACTTTATTCAACTTTTAGTGTTTGTTACAACAGAGAAGGCAGGAACTGTGCAGTTTTAAATCTGTAAATTTGTGATCATTCACATGTATTTTATGCACGTAATTTACATCAATCTACTACATCAATCTTTTTTTATTAATTTACCTCAATCGACAGCCTATAGCTGCTGTGTGAGTAACTGGAAAATAAATTCCTGTGGCTCAGTGGTAGAGCATTGTGTTAGCAGCGCAAAAGGTCGAGGGTTCAATTCCCAGGGAACACACATAGTGATAAAACATGTATAGCCTGAATGCACTGTAAGTCACTTTGGATAAAAGCGTCTGCTAAATGCATAAATGTAAATGTAAATACATGACGCGTTCCCATGAACAAGTAAGAAAGTTAAAAAACATCTAGAACAGGAAGTGAAAGTTTCCACTACTCCCCCCCCCCCCCTCTATACACACACCGGTTAAACAGGAAACACAACCAGGTAAATATCCACCCGCACCCATGTGACCAAACACCCAGAAATACATAATCACAATACTAATAAATGACAAACATTTTCTCCACTTACATGTAGCCTACTTTTTAATGAAATAATCTGGATGCAGTATTCAGCACTGCTTTTGCACTGTCAAATTTACCACACTTGAGCTATATTGAACCCTATAGAGATAAAAGCACCAGCTGTTTTTATAAGTTCTTCGTGACAAGCGTGTGTCTGGTTTACTCGTGTTTGTGCAACAGAATCAACAATCACTAGTTTATTAATATCGCTTCTAATGTGATAATTTGTACATATAATAATTGGTATTATTATTATTATAAGTTTTGATAATATTTTTTCTTTTGCTTACATCACATGATCTAGAAATGTTGTTATATAAATATACACAATGTTTTTTCAATGATTATATTACACAAAAACTATAGCTATTGTATAGGCTAAAATCATCACCGTTTCCTCCATTTTGATGATCTTTAGTGTCGAAATATAATTTGAATCCCATGTAAAGAAGAGCATAAACCTAAACAGCAGCTCATTTTAATATCATGTTTACATGAAGAATAAATTCTGAACTTACCTCAAAATGTGAAACTGTTTAAACACTCCAGTAACAGATTGAAAGCCTCAGAATGGCGTCTCTTCTTTTTCTCCTTTTACTTTCGTTTCGTTTGTCTCTGGTGAAGTGTGTCTTCTTCTTCTTGTGTATCGGTGTGAACCAGCTTTAAGATGCAATACTGCCACCAACTGAACTGAGCGTGGAACAGCAATGACTACTCTTACTAAATCAGAGAGAAATAATATCTAATTAAATAATAAACATTATTTATTTACTTAGTTATATTGTCAAATATAATCTTGTTGCTTTTATATATTACAACACCTGATCATTAATACCTTGTTTTAACATTTTTAATAACATAGCTTGGAATTTTATAAACAACACTCATCTTTTCATACTCTGTATAATATAATACGACATGTTCAGCTCTCTTCTACATTATAATGACTGCATAACCCATGATGCTTTTTATTTTATATCAGCATTAAGTCCAGTATGATCTATACACAATCTTGTTATAACTGATTCTTCTTTTCTTATTGTTGTGAATCCTCTTCTTTTACCCACATTTCCTTGAATCCTATATAATTGTCTTCCCTTTGTTCCTCTATCTCACATTTGCTGCCATAGATTATTTGTATCTTTTCTAATAATTGCCTTAGTTTCTGATTTGCTCATGGAAATTGTGAGCAATTTATATCAGCCTGCCAACTCCTGAGAGACAGCCACAGCCAAGAAACCATATAACCCACACCAAACCAGCCACATGACTGTACATAATGCTGATTTCTGTTATTCAGTTTATTAGTTAAATACATACATAATCTTGTTACACAACCTGTACTATATCATATATGTATCCATGTTTTAATGTCATTCTTTTAATATTACTTGTTCAAATGTTATATCAATTGCTATATTGTTCCAAATGACACTGTTGTATATGTTCTCTTCTACTATGCATGTCATTTTGTTAACAACGAAACCAAATATAATCCTTTCGGGAGGGGGGGAGGGGGGTAAACGGGCTCGGGTCGGTAATTCTGATAAGCAGTCCTGAGTGTCTTGGTCCAGGGCCGGCTAGGGCCTATATTTGAGGCTATACAGTGCACAGCATAAATGAGTACACCCCCTCTAATACTTAACAAATTCAGCAAATACTCTTTACTTAGAAGACACGTTAGGGTTCTTTGGAGATATAATGTTGCAGCAAGCCTGCTTGATCAATTACCAAAGAAAGTCAAAGTTATTCATCAAAATAAGATTTTCTTATCAAAGTGATAAAATGTTGTGTTGCAAAAATGAGTACACCCTCCTGAAAGTTACTAAAAAAAATGTTTAAGGCTATTTTTGATCAACAGGTGAGTATATTGAACCAAAACTTTTAAAGACCAGTAATTTCCTGACAATTAAAAGTGTTACATAGTCCTCTGAATCATACTCAGACGTAATGCTGGCAGCAGTGGAACCAGTTGGGAGAGAACTACTAGGTGACTTATTCCTGAGCATAAGAGGACAATGTTACAAGAGGAATACCAAATTATTGTTTTAAGTGTCAAAATATAGCAGAAGTAGCACAGACATTCAAAAACAATGGACTTGTGACAAGGCTCCTGAAATAATCAGGTCTTCACTTTAAGTTTTCATTTAGTGATGAGTGAATCTTTGCTAGAAAAAGAGCAGGAGAAATAACATGCAAGCGTCTCAGAGCCGGCAAAAGCTATGAAAAGAGTGACACTTTATCTCACAGAGTATGACGCAGCCTGCAGAAGTGACATGCATGCTTGTTGTCACCAAACTTGAAACAGAAGATGCTACCCTCCCCTCATTCCCTGCATTATTGGGCATATTTTCAGCATGACGATGAAGATATTCATTCTCCCAAGGTGAAAATCCTTCAGTGGACATGTATTTCACTCAGTCTTAACGCTCTTGAGCAGCTGTGGGGGATTCTGTAGAGACGAGCTGAGCAAAACTCCTCATTAAAGACCAGAGCATTTAAGGAGGTCGTCCTCCAGGAGTTAAACAGGACAGATGTGAACATTAGTCATGCTTTATTAAATTTAGGGTGTACTCATTTCTGCAGTCCTTCATTTAAACTAAATTGGCTAATTTACTTATCTTACAGAAAATGTTGGCATATATTTTGTTGTTTTTATTAAGTATATGTTTAATACATTTCAGTTTTGCCATCTTTCCATGAATTATATTAGTGATCATTAAGAAAATACATATTTTATATTTATTCAGAGGAGGTGTACTCATCTATGCTGTGCACTGTAGCTACAAGCTCAGCTGTAAACACCATTGAATTATATCAAATTCTACTTAGCAACATATTCTGCTGTTCATTCTTTACCAGATTCTGGGTCCTTTGATCCATCTATAAACATATTCAAAATATTACTGTTTTTGTTTTATATATTGATTTAAGGAACTGTCCTTATTAGTTTAATTAGTTCTTGAACTAGTAAGTTAAATTAGTGCTTGTACGTGAGTATCTATACAAGGCGTGGGTAATAAGCATGAAGGCACGTCAGGTAATGCCACACTCAGAGTATTTCCACTGATTTATACACATTATTTGGACCATATTTCCTGTCCATTTGCTTTTGATGTTGTCTTGGGTATGTTCCCAGCTCATGAAACAGACTTAGTTGGGTGTATATCCCTAGTATTTGATGCCTTCTCACTTCTAGTGGCTTTTCACTCATTTCACCTTGTATAGCATTCACAGTAGAAGCACTAAACGCCCCAAAGCCTGCGTCTGCATCACTTACTGTATATACCATACAGCCATAAACAATAGCTGATTGTTTATTAGGAGGCAAAACTTTAAAGTGAATTAGTTTGAGGGGGTGTTTACACAACTCTGGTGTGTTTTGGATGTTCAAAATACAAACTTCTGAAAAGGTTTTT